>OZ008341.1:635200-706559 GCA_963931975.1 Cataclysta lemnata | reverse complement strand
CGCCGCTGCGGGACGCGTGCAAAGCTGCATGCTTATGCACATATAGGACGTTGTCGTGTGGAGACGACACAGGAATACAGCGTCGTTTGACGGCCGGTTTTGCTAGGATAGGTCCAGCTAGATGATAGGATTCGAACCCGGGTAAATGATAGGTGTGAGTGTAAGACATATTTATTTATTTAATACTGAAATCACCACGCCGGCCGTTCGTGCCGCCAAATGTAATGAGTATAGTTGTCAAATATTGCTATTAAATAAAAAATAATAAATATAAATTAGACTAGGGGTAAAGACAGCTATGACCTAAGCAATATACTGCGATTTACGTGTGAATGTGGATGTTTATTTGTAAACACCGGGGAATCAATTTTTACAATACCCATGGTGCGAGTCGAGGCTGGCACATTCCACGCGTTATTACTCCGACGAAAACGTTTAATAATCAAGCGAACTGTCTCACAGTGACGGGCCTATCCAGGGCCGTAGCAAAGTAGTGTACGGCGGCGAGTGCCTCCACGGGCACGCAGGCCGGGCCCAGCAGCTCCAGCGACGGCACGCCGCCCACCAGCCGCGCCGACGACGGCGACACCGCCGCCTCTGTCGGCCGTAGTTATTTTAATTAATATTTGAACGTTATACATACGTGTGTATCCGCGTAGTTATATAGTTTCATTATTATTTGAACGCTTTATTTAGCGTAACGTTGTGCCGTGTAGTGACGGCAGAGCAGAATATTTTTTTACACTCACACCTTCCTATCATCTAGCCCAAAGTAAGTAGCCTAAGCACTTGTGTTATGGATACTAGATGACATAAAAATATAATTGTCACCACCCCAAATCTCCCGAGGGTGTCGTACAAAGGGACTAAGGGTAAAGACATTAATGATGCATATTAAGGGCAGTGGCATTCTTCTTGTAACAGCAATATTCTGCGATTTATTTGCTCGATAGTTGTCCATAGGATAAAAAATATTAAATTTAAGAGGTTTTCATTGGACCTAACGGTTTGACACTACTAAGAATACCAAATTTGGCAACATTAATAAGTATGTTAATGAGTAAGCACAATCACCAATACTTCCTATTAAACATCTAATGATGACGAAAAGCCACAAAGGTTTACATAATTTATTGTAGACCAATCAGAATTTATCGACCAAAATGGATCATCCTGTGAATGGCACGTTCACCTCAGTACGCCTAAGGACTTGCCATCAAAATGGTTGAGCTCAATCAGCTCGTTGGGGGGCTCCTTGCGCAGGCGCACGGTGTAGAAGGCCACGGCGCAGTCGGGGCGCCGCCCCGCGCTGGGCGCCGACGGGCCGGGGGGCGTAGCGCCCGCGCGGGAGCCCTCCGGCTCGGGTCCCGCCGACGTAATGCCTGCGGAACCACTAAGGGCCTGTTTCACAATCGACGGGTAAGTTCTGGATAGCTTACTTGGCAGATCATTTGACAGTTGTAATATAGGAATGTCCAGGGGCGTAGCGTGGACTAATCTAAACGTGGGCGGAGGCGCATCAGCGAGGCCATTTTCTTTCAGTACCTGATTCCTTTAACAATACAGTGAATGCAGTGATCAGTGACCACCTTTTTATGAATACAAAAATTAAATATAATTTTGCAGAAAATATTGAGTCATAATAAAGAAGAAAAAAAACTTAAAAAAAAAGACTTGTATGAACTACTCTTGGCTTTGTTAAAGTCTTGTATTTAGTAAACAAACATTTGTCGTCGATTTTTGAAGCTAACTCGGTTTCAATTGATAGGATTCCTAAAGCAGACAATCGTTCCTGCATCATGCTATTCCTCAAATATTTTTTTAAAATTTTTAACTTAAAAACAATTTCTTTCTGCGAAAGCTGTGCTTACTGGCATAGTCAGCATAATTTTTATTTCAACACAAACATTATAAATGTCTTTCTTTTCATTTTTAATCACATACTCAAATTGTGAATCTACGTTCAGTAGAATCTATAGACTCATCTACAGCTTCATACCTGAACATTCTCTTTTTTCTGCGAGCCCTTTTCGAAGAAAATGTTCTTCTACGGTACACAGTACGGTGAAAAGTATTCACGAATCTAATTATAAAGGACATTAGTTCGACTCCATGTCCCTTGTAAAGTCCATCATATATCATAATACTTGGTTTGTTTAATTTTCCCTATAATCTCATTGGTTATAATGGTTTGTGACTTATAAAATAGGTTAGAGTGTCGCAAAGGAGGCGCAGGTTAGGTTAGGTTAGATTTGAAACGGGGTGCGAAGTTCCGAGACCTCCACGTGGTGCACCCTGGGCAACGTCTGGTCTGACTTTTGGACCAGACGGCTAGCTTCGGAACAGAGGAGGTACGGCCTTTGGTCGTAGGTGGTCTCCAATGGTGGTGCCGGAAGAGGCAGCGTTGGCTGGTCGATGCAGACCCTGGTGCCCTCACTGGTGCGTTGGACCTCCCACCTAAGACGTGGGGGTAGCGGCGCATTTGCGCTTCGGCCACGCGATGGCCACGGCCTTCGGAGGGGGGGCAATGCGTAGACCATAGCCTTAAATTTGACGCTGAGTTCCATCCGGGCCCCTTTTGACACCACTGTTGGAGACGTGTGTGAGGCCGCGTCGGGGCGTTTGTCCGGCGGCTGTGTGCATAGGTGGGTAGGGTTATCTCCGGGCTTGCCCGTTTGAGGATTAAAAGTTCGTCCGCCGAGCCGGGAACATTAGCCCGACGGGGAACTTTTGGGGAGGGCCGCGACCCTGTGATACGGGGCTTTAGGTTTGAGGAGGGCTCGCCTTTAGCGGGCAACGCGATGGGGGATCGATGGATGGGAGACTTCGGTTATGTCCTAGGCCCCCATCAACGCGTTGAAGGTGTATCACCCAGGGTCGTTTAGTGGCGTATGGAGGGCACCTATTCCCTCGAGTCCCACATACCCTTCAAGGCGGAGTTCCCGCCGCTGCGAGGGGATGCTAACTGTATTTTACCCCTGGTAAAAAAAAGGTTAGCTTCGATTTGCGACGTGTGAACGGGCTTGCCCGTTTGAGCCCGATAAATGGCAATAGGCTCGCCACATACTACATGGGATCTAACATAATTGGCGTGCTAGTTCACCTCTGCCTATCCCTTCGGGGATATAGGCGTGATTTATGTATATATGTAATGCACTTACTTGTCGAAGCTTGTATCATAGTCGTGTTTGCATTTTGCTGATTGAGTTCTCTGTTGTGCTCGCTGGAAGCGAATAAAATTTTTATTAATTATAATATTACATAAAAACATTTCAAAATAACAATATTAATTTTTGTTTCTTTAAGGTTTATACTACTATTTAGACTACCACTGTCCTATATACTCTTAAAATATTAAAATGGTGTCGTGTGGTGACGGTACACAACGCCAAACTCTCCAGTGGGTGTCTTACAATGCGACTATAAGGCTTAAAGACAGCGATGAGCAATGGGCAGCACTGTTCCTCTTATACCACATAGCAATTACTTACCTACTTACTGCCGCACTCAGAGACGTCAATTAACTTTAATGAGTACTTAGTGTCAAAAAAATTAATTGAAATCGAGACCATAGACCCGGAAAGAATAGCGACGAGTTTTGAGTTCTCAGTTTTTGACAGCAGGTGTGGTGACGGCAGAGTAGAATACAATTGTCACCGCCCCAAATCTCTCCCGTGGGTGTCGTACAAGGCGACTAAGGATAAATCAGTGATGAGGAATGGGCAGCAGCGTTCCTCTTATACCACCTAGCAATGTACTGCGACACTTTTGTGCCCGATATATGGCAATAGGCTCGCCACCTATTACATGGGACCTAACATAATTGGCGAAACGTGGGTGCTAGTTCACCTCTGCCTACCCCTTCGGGGATATAGGCGTGATTTATGTATGTATGTATATAGTTTTTGACATTATGTACTCATTAACGTTATTTGACGTCTCTGAGTTCGGCAGTTAATATAATTAGCGAAACGTGGGCGATTAATCAACTGCCTATTCCTTCGCGAATATAATATAGGCGTGATTTATGTATGTATGTTGTATGTAGGATGGAATAAAAAACTCACTGCAAATCCACGAGGTACCCTGCAATGCTTTTGGGTGCGCGTAGCAACGAGCTAGTGCCGCGCAAGCGCAGTTCGCCAACTGCTCGAAGGAATTCAGCCAATGACAACTGAGAATTCGGTTGTATTCCTAGCTGTCTGTAAATGAAAATCATCATTTACACACATATCAATGCACAATACTCGTATAAACACTATTATGTTCCGTAATCTCGTCCTCATCATAGTATCAGATCACATAATTATGAGGATGAGATCACTTCAAATAATTGAGGATCTATTGAAATATGTTCCGTCTTCGCGTCCTCATACTTGATACAGTATAGGATGAGGACGAGATTATTTCACCTTCGGACGTCACTATAAGTTCTCGCTCGGTCTGATGCGATTGCATAAACTAAAGCAATGTTCGCTAAAGCCGGTCATTGTATTAGTGAAAAAAAAAAATCTTAAGTTACTCCGTGCTAAAGAGGGCACGAAAGCCGTTGGTCCCGGCTGCATGTGTAGTCGGTAATTCCCACCAACCCGCACTGGGCCAGCGCAGTGGGTTATGGTCATTCTTCTATAGGAAAAGCCCGTGTGACCCAGCACATTTAAGTACCAATGATGAAGTATAATTCCTTCAGGACCTCAGGCAGACATCAGCGTCCCTGGCCACGCTGAGGGCGTCGACGGGCAGCTGCCGAGAGGCGCGCACTGCCGCCACCAGCTCCTTGAACTCCACGTACTCCAGCATCAGATCGCGGTTGCTATCGAAGTATCTACCGTCCACAAGAAATTTGTTAGTTCAAGATTATATGTTCATATCATAATTTATGTTTTCTAATAATTTAACACACACTTCCTGTTAGGCCGTGTGGTGACGGCAGAGTAGAATACAATTGTCACCACCCCAAATCTCTCCCGTGGGTGTCGTACAAGGCGACTAAGGATAAAACAGTGATAAGGAATGGGCAGCAGCGTTCCTCTTATACCACCTAGCAATAGTACTGCGACATTTGTGCCCGATAAATGGCAATAGGCTCGCCACCTATTACATGGGACCTAACATAATTGGCGAAACGTAGGTGCTAGTTCACCTCTGCCTATCCCTTCGGGGACATAGGCGTGATTTATGAATGTATGTATGTATGTAAATACTGTTAGATAGAGGATTTCAGGAGAATGTCGATTCCGTCGTCGGCCCTTTGTCACTTACCGTCAAGTGAGATATTAATACCATCAAGTGAGATATATTATGGAGCTTCCCTGACTAGCCTAAAAAGTACCAATTACGTAGCCATCGTGGTCCTCAAAAACCAACAGTCTACAACTACTAACTCGTCGCAATCAGGCAATTCGCATTCAATTCACACTTCATTAAAAACCAATATCAAAATGCTCTATAAGGCCCTGTACACAAAATTGCGACGCGTTGTCGCATCTTAAAAATCTACGAGCTCGCACGCCGCATCGCAAGTACCTGCAAATTGAATAATATCGCACATTCCCTCAATTTAATTAATCCTCACTCAAACTTTGATTAGTAGCGTTTCTGTATTCGGGGGTGAGTCCTCATGACCTGACCACCTACCTGAAGATGTACCGGCACCGTATCTCGGCTGGCACCCCGCAGTGCGGCGTGGTCGGCTCCAGCGCCGCCGCCCACAGCGCCAGCTCCACGAACGACAGTCCCCCGCGCGCGTTCACGTCTGCTGCTCTGGTGATACCCTCGTATTGAAGTTATGAGGAGGTAGAGGCACAGTGTACTTGAAGCGGTCTGCGAGTGCGTAAACTAATAAGCATGTTCACATCGTATACTTACACATGTTAAGAGAAGCTGGATGGCGCAATGCCTTAGAGCTCCCCGTCTGCGATTGCGAAATTACTGTTCACTACGACCGGTCATTAGATCCTCCGTGCTTCGGAAAGCACGGTAAGCCGTTGGTCCCGGCGGCATCGGCAGTCATCATTCAGCCGAGAGACGCCCACTGCTGGGCATAAGCCTCCCCCAAGGATCTCCAAACCGGTCGGTCCTGCGCTGCCCGCATCCAACGGCTTCCCGCGACCTTCACCAGATCGTCGGTCTACCTTGTGGGGGGCCTTCCAACGCTGCGTCTCCCGGTTCGTGGCCGCCATTCGAGGACCTTTCCGCCCCAACGGCCGTCAGTCCTCCTCGCAATGTGCCCTGCCCACTGCCACTTAAGGTCCGCAATTCTTCGGGCATCGGCAGTCGTTATGTCATAAATTGGCACTGGGCCAGCGTGGTGGGTTACGATTACGACCCATTATTCCTATATTCTTCTGTCCATAGGGAAGGCCCGTGCCCTAGCAGTGGGGACATTAAAGGGATGTTGATGATAGATGTTAAGATGCATAGACAGCACATCTCGTATGGGAGATATTAAATATAATCTTTATCTCATCCCCATATCTTGGGTTGGCACCGTATGTTTACTCTTACATTCATACCCGTCAGACGTCATCAAGCCATCTACTACTTTTGATTCATATTGTCCATTACACCGGGTTTTAAAGCCGCCTGCCCGACACCCAACTCTCTTTGGGTAGATGATAGGTGTGAGGTGGTGTGTGAGTGTAAAGAAATATTCATTAATTTAATATTATTGCAGTTATGAGGAGCTCGCCAGCGGGAGGAGCTAGCTAGCGCAGTGGCATAGCGCGCTTGGCCTACGATTGCGTAAACTAAGCATTGGATGGGTGATCAAAAATTTATTATCTCGAGTTCCTCCATGCTTCAGAACGCACGTTAAGCAGTTGGTCCCGGCTGCATCTGCAGTCGTTAGCACCCACCAACCAGCACTGGGCCAGCGTGGTGGGTCATGGCCCGATCTCCCTATATTCCTCCATCCATAGGGAAGGCCCGTGCCCCAGCAGTGGGGACATTAAAAGGCTGGTGATGATGATGATTGCAGTTGTGTTGATGACAATATAAGCATGTGAATACACGTATAATAATATAATATGTGTGTACTTTTTAATACTTCTTACCTAAAGAGATTTGAACATTGCGACCTTTGCCAGCCTACGTCAAGCATAAACTGTGTGAATACGTAAGGGCTCATGTAGAGAGCTGGAAACACCATGACTAGAAATTCTTGATACATGCGAATTTGATCTGTAGTGAAAATTAATACAGTAGAGTTACATAGTTGAAAATAAGACAAGCTATTGATAAATCCTATTGCTTGCTATTTTAGTGATTCACTTTTATCGTCTAATAGGTTTTTTTCGGATCATTTCAGACATTATGTTGGAGACGGAGTATTTGAATTTTTGTAATGTTACCAAGAACTGCAAGAAAACAAAATAATAAACCCGATATTTGTTAGTGGTGGTGGTTTGCAGCTATCAAAAAAAACTATTTCTTCAACCATAGCTGCAAAACTATTTAAAAAAAACAATGTAGTAAACCATTGAAGAAAATGAGGGTATTTTGAGGATTTAAATTTGTTTACTACCTTTTTTAGTGTAATTCGCTGCTTGAAGCAGCAGACAGTTGGGTGAGTTTGGAGGAACGGTTCCGCCACCATCCATGGCAATTATGACGTCTTCCTCACAAATTTCGATAAACAATCCGTTTTCAACTTCCTGAAGGATGAATAATATTTATAACTGATGCTCTTTAATGATTACAGGCTAAAACAGAAAAATGACAAGAAAAATGAAGTGGTCGTGTAGGGTTCAAAACCCTAACACTTCTGCGGTGTGATGGATGATATGAACCAAAAGGGAGTGGATGGCTTGATGACGTCTGACCAATATGAATGAAAGAGGAAACATACTAAACTTGCGCCGGCCCCAGATAGACTGGGATCAGGGCAAGGAGAAGAGCCCCACTTCTTCTCCCTGCTCTGCTCCTATTATGGCCCAATATCCTTATATTCTTCCATCCATAGGAAAGGCCTGTGTCCTAGTAGTGGGGACATTAAAAGGCGGGTGATGTGATTTGTTGAGAGTCGCACGCACCACGTTGTCAGTCTCTTTAAGCTGGTCTCCCGTGACCATCAGTGCAAAAGTTGCCACCTCAGGGCTGCGGAGCATGGTGTGAGCGCGGTGTCTCTCCAACTCAACGGTGTTAAGCCATTGCAGCTTATTAGGAAGGTTCTGTAATAACAAATATATCATATAATTTAGCAGGAATTATTGTTTCATTTGGCTAGGACACAAACTAATGACACATAATTATTCCCGAAAGCGTAGGCAGAGGTGAATTAGTAACACTCGTACCGCGGTCCGCCAATATTATAGGTCCATGACTAGCCGGTGAGTCTATTGCCATCTAATCAGTAGATATATTGCTAGATCAGGGAGCCTACCGCCTAACTCGATTGCTGATGATAGCTTTAAAGCAATGCATTTTTTACGGATATCAATTTAGCTAGCAACCATCTTGAATTTTTAGGCGGTACGGATTTTATTCCAAATTCATACAAAATCATTTGGTGATCATTCGTTCAAAGCTATCGCTGATAGTTTAGGTATGTTTGGTGCGAAATGACAGCATGACGTCATAAACTATAGCTTTTGCTTCAGCAATCGAGTTAGGCGGTAGGCCCCCAGGTCGCTGTCCGGTGACATATGACCGCCATAATGTGCTTTGGCTGCATGCCCGGAGAGGTTGTTTAGTGGTGTAGTGGGGGAACGCCTCTACCCCGAGTCCCACATACCTCTGTAGTTGCACCGTACTGCAGGGATGATGCGTTAAGATTGCAGTTTAGCTCTCCGCAAAAAAAAGGTATATTGCTAGATGGTTTAAGGTATAAGAGCAACGCTGCTGACCATTCCTCGTCGCTGTCTTTACCTTAGTCGCCTTGAACGACAATCATGGCAGACATTAGGGTGCTGCCATGTTGAAGATTGTATTCTGCTCTGCCGTCATCACACGGCACTTTTTCAAGAATAGTAAAGCCTACTTTACTTTTAGAAATACTACCTTTAGCTTAGTTCTTTTCTTGGTGTCACTTTTAACAATCACTTTGTAAACTGCGTGGTAAACGCAGCCGTGCGCATGATTCGGGGTCCAAACTTTGAGTACCCTGAGTGTCGTACACTTATAGCCGGCGTCGACGCCAAACAACTGCAATAATAATACTCATTGGTACTGTACGGTACGGTTGTACGGGACGGTGGTACGGGACGGTGGTACTGTACGCTGTCATCATCATCACCAGCCCTTTAATGTCCCCACTGCTGGGGCATAGGCCTTCCCTATGGATGGAAGAATATAGGGAGATTGGGCCATAACCCACCACGCTGGCCCAGTGCGGGGTGGCGGGTACTAATGACTGCAGATACAGGAAGCACGGAGGAACCGAGTTCCTCCGTGCTTCGGAAGATAATAAATTTTGGTCACCCATCCAATGACCGGCCTTAGCGAATTTACTTAGTTTTACGCAATCGCGTGCCACTGCGCTAGCGAGCTTCTCTTTCAGTTCTGCACTTTCACGCCAGTGGTGCTTAGAAATCGGAGCGTCAAAAAGTCAGTCCATAACTCGAATACAATTACATACATAATTCACGCCTATTTATTCCCAAAGGGGTAGACATAGGTGAATTAACACTCACATTTCGCCAAATTAATGTTGCGCGCTTTGGTAGGATGCTTTTCCCGCGCTTTAAGATGCTTGCCACGAGAGATATGCGATCGAGGCAACTAAGCGGCGTGTGAGGAAAAAATCGTGAAAAAGTCTGTAATACGGAAATCGAGCAATCCTATTGGTGTGTTTTTCAATAAATTACCCACTAGACAGGTCTAGTGGGTAATTTATATAGACTAAAGTATAGTCAGAGGCATGACTTTAAATTAAAGGGTTCCTTAACGTGCTATTGCTCAAGTCAAAACAAATCGCTATTCTTGCCAAGTCAATGGTATATATGTACTATAGATTGTTGGTGTACGTACATTACCAAATAAATAAAAAAACCGAAGGGTGTCTGCTGGCATGGGTTGAAACTACACTAACTGCCGCACTCAGAGACGTCAAATAACGTTAATGAGTACTTAACGTCAAAAAATGACAATTCAAAACTAGTCGCTATTCTTGCCAGGTCTATGGTCTAGATTTGAATAAAATTTTTTGACATTAAATACTCATTAAAGTTAATTGACGTCTCTGAGTGCGGCAGTAAGTGTCTGACAATGGACACAGCGATTTGTGGTGGTTTTACAAATAAAATATGTAAAAACTGAGCTTTATACCTACTATAACGAAAGTAATGCCTAATTTTTAACACCTTTATTATCTGTTACCTGCTAAAGTAACTGCGACCCAAGTTTCATAAGCGGGAATCGTTGTTATCTTTATCTTTGCACAGTTATTTGTACCTATATGGACCACACATACAGAAACTTACAGCCTTTATAAAATAACGAAAGTCTGGCTGTCGCGGGTATAAGTATACGGTACCTACTTGTATATAACGTTCGTACTCAGAGACGTCCATTAACGTTAATGAGTACCATTTAAATCTATGCCATTGACGCAAGAATATAAAGAATATAGGACTTGTTTTGAATTAAGCAATAGCACGTCAAGGAACCCTTTAATTTAAAGTCATGTCTCTGAGTATGGCTGTTAGTGTATTTGTAGGTATTTGCATACCTCAAAGTTGATTTTATTTGCAGTCATTTTCCAGCAACTCTTCTCAACTTTGCAAGACGGTAACCAGAACTCCCCGCTTGGTTCTTTGGCCAACAAGAAAGTACGATCAGCTGGACAGTAAATCACTAAAGATACTACGTCGGAAATATGCTTGTAGTTCTTAAACATTTTTGTGTATCGTATTATTTAATTTCTAGAAAAATTATAGAACAAAGTTTGGTTGGTGACGAGAGGAAGGGTTGTAGAAGTATCATTCAAAGAGAATACAATACTACGTAAGAGTATCATTGTCCTCCACAGATCACTAAGAGAGACTCTATGCGTCGACCGTAGTATTCAAAGAGTATATAATACACTACGTTTAGTAGTATTATTCATAGAGTATATAATACACTACGTTCTGCCGCACTCAGAGACGTCAAATAACGTTAATGAGTACTTAACGTCAAAAAATGACAATTCAAAACTAGTCGCTATTCTTGCCGGGTCTATGGTCTAAATTTAAATGAAAATTTTTGACATTAAGTACTTATTAAAGTTGTTTGACGTCTCTGAGTGCGGCAGTTAGTATTATTGTCCTCTATGGTCGTAGATGAAATAAACTGACAATATTACTGACAAGTAAAGCAAATCACAGAAATTTAAAGATAAATAATTAACGTAAGGTCAACGGCACATCAGACGACCCAAAAGTGTCGTATA
Organism: Cataclysta lemnata; assembly: GCA_963931975.1. Classification (NCBI taxonomy): domain Eukaryota; kingdom Metazoa; phylum Arthropoda; class Insecta; order Lepidoptera; family Crambidae; genus Cataclysta; species Cataclysta lemnata. Next base: position 695,188 of record OZ008341.1, on the reverse strand, counting down.
TGCATTGAGTTATAAAGTAAACAGTAATAGTAGTTCAATGCGTATATGATGTATATTCATTTAATTGTCCTTCATCTAATATCAGTAGTGTTATAAATACTAGTAATGCGCATAATACAGAACTTTTTCTGTATTTTGAGAGTAAATGTTATGAATGAGTGTAGGAAATATTTATATTTATTTTCTATTGTCCTATCCAATCGGCCAATAAATACGGGGTATGAATACTTAATTAAAAATGCAAACCCCTTTACTTTAATTTACCCCTTTACATGTGAATGTATGAGGAAAGTAAGGAGTTGGAACGTAAGGTAATAAAAAAATATTTTTCTTTTTAAAAAATATTTTAAATGCTCATAAATCTGCTGTTGAATAGTGTTTTACTTTGATACACACTTTAGCTTTAGCACATCTTTATCGTCAACTGCTGTAGGAAAGGAACATCATCGAAGATAATCTAGTACAAGTAAAGTCATACAGATGGCGCTGAAAGATATTCCAATTTTGTTTGAAACCTTATTAATGTTTGCATATCACAATACATAGCCAATAATTAAACATTGAGTAAAACATAATTCTTATTAATTATTTATAAACTTATCATTAAAAGCATCATGTCTGATGAACTTTCCCTTATTTCAGTGTATTGATCACGATTCTATAGAAACTTTGCACACAGTTATTTGTATAACGTGACGTAGTGATCACGCCACCTTTTTCAGATGGTTTCATAGTATCCTATTGGCTAAAACCACCTCTCTCCTTTCTCTACCAACCAATCAGACAGAAGCAAACCACGTTCAACATGTCTAGTGATGGGCATAATATTCGATTTTGTTAGTAACGATAAATAATTCGTAAATCGATTGTCAAGTCTCATTTTCTGTAGCAATGTTGTTAAATTGAATTCTGATTATCAGTAGAATTTAATGTTTTATAGGTATAAAAAAGGCATGTGAGCATTACAATAAAATTTTGTAGGCCTTAGAAAAATATTTGTTGAAAAATAAATTGAAAATGTATAACTAATGTTCCTTTATATTTGCGTTAGCACTAAACATTTGAAAAATAAAATAACATTTACGGAATAGAATCGTGTATAATTAAGTGTTTGACAAACTTTTTACCAGTTTCGATTACTTTACAGCGGCCGTGGTCCCTGGGAAACTCTCCGTGACATAGAAGACCGCCATGCACTGAACGCGTTATCCGTTCGTCAATTCCGTATTCAGTAATTTATTCGTTTTATTTGAATTGTATAATTAAATTAGGTTATTGTATCAATTAAGCATTTGAATCAGTCTTTATTTTCAAAGTAGTCGTTTGTTGTATTTTTGTTATGAATTAGTATATTTATAGCTGGTACACAAATGAAAGTACTATTGTATGTGAAGGAATATTCATTTTTTAAATCGATACTTCTAGAAATCGAATACACATATATTTTTAGCTTATGTCAACTGTCAGTTGTGAACGGAACGGCACTATGGTCGGATTTGCGTGACGTTACGGCTTTACTGTTTACCTCTTAGTTTATTTGAAAATTTATGATAATTTACAAGTGGAATATTCGCCGTGGACGGAATTACTGAAAGTAAGTAATATGATTAATAAAATTACTCACTAATAAGTAGTTTCAATATTACTAGTATGTTATTATTTACGATCTTTTCCATAACCTACAAACGCAGTAGGATATTTTAATTTTTGTTTTAAATTTCCTATGTATTTTATCGTCGAAACAATATGGGTTACGAAGCTTATTAAAACATCTAATGCAGTATCTTATTTTTAGAGCACTATCGTGTTCTGCTCTGTAATAACATTTGTAATAAGTATTTAACTGTTGGCAATGTTTTTAGAAGCTGTAACATAAAAACAAAAGCAATTGAAATGTAAATAAAACAAATTGTATTATAATTTTTCTATAAATATATAACTATATATTTGTAAAATTTAAACAGCAGAATATTGATAGAGGACTTGTTCACAGCTTTACACCCACATTTCTAAGATTATATATTTTGTATCCAAACTTAGGTAAAATAAATAAATAAATAATAGTTTTTAATAACATCCTTACATGTTACTTTAATTAAGTATTTATTATTTCCTGAGACCCGCCATACAATATTTGTTTACCTACTGCTTACCTACTTTGTCATAGGCAAGGGTAAGCATAATAAATTAAATAAATTTATTACTTATTAAAATTAATGACTAGTTAATCATAACTAGTTATTTATGTTTTTAACAATAAAAAAAATATTTTTGAATTTTTATTAAATTTTGGCTGTTTAATATATATAAAAATCTTAATTCTACTCACATACCATCAACCAATGGAGTTTGCTCATGTCCAACACACATTGAGGTCATTAAAACAAACCCATTGACAATCTAACCATCAACATGTTTTTATAATACTTAATAGAACTATAAACCCTTTATCTAAAATAAGATCCGGGGAATACTAGCCTACACAAGAGGACACACAACCTGGAGTAGTTGATCACCGAGACAACAAAAATGTAATAGTAAAATAGTTTTAATTACTATGACTAATATCATCATGCTTGGCGTAGTTTTGTTATCAATTAGACAAGAGCTGTCTTTAATTTTTTTATTATGGGATACGAGACAATGAAAACAATTATAAAATCCAATGAAAAAATATTTTAAGTTTGTTTTCTTGTGTCCTTAGTTTTATTAATGATTGAAAAATAATTTTTACAATATCTGTAACAATTGGTTAAATATTACTAATAGTCCAATATATCCTTGAAAATTTATTGCCTTAATGCGGGAATCGAACCCGCGTCCGCTGCAAACCGGGCTGATGCCTATACCACTCGGTCACCCAAGGCAAACATTTTCGACCACAATTCTCTTGAAAAGAAACTGATTACTAAACTATTGTAGGTATCTCTTTAGATTCCGAAATATTTAATATAATATTATGTAAATGTCGCGATAATGCGTATTTTGTTATAAATAACTTGCGAAGATAGCAAATTGAGTTAATGAGAGTTATAGCTTCGTTTAAAAGCACAAGTTAATAATGTTCATTTGGAACTTTCCCACTTTAATTATGATTCACGTTTAACGCGTTGTGGTAATAAAATAACGCTTTGATCCCATCAGACATTGAATATTGACGCATCATTTCGTGCCGCAGACAGCGCGTCAAGTTTCCTAAAATTACATCATTGTAACATTGTTCGGATTGTTCTATTTTCGCTGTGGGACTGGGCCGGTTTCCATCTTGTTGTCATTCGCAAATGGTAAACACAATACAAGGTTGCGCACTTTGAACTTCCCGTTTATTAATTGAGACCCCGACACTCGACATTCACGGTTCACGAGGTGGACCTGAACGTGTAACCTGATGATCTAGAGGTCACCTTCTCAGTCTCGCTTGACTATCGTCATAAAAGGATTTATACCTATGTCGGAAGTGAATAGAGAAAACGGCAGGCGAAGGCCTCGGTGGATCTTGCGTAATCAAATTGAAAGTGTATAAAAAAGGGTCAAAAGTACCCTAAACCTACCGGCATGCGTGAGGACGTTAATGAGATTGGATGAAGCGAAAGAAGTATGTAGGGATCGTAGCAAGTGGAGAGAACTGATCTCTGCCTGCCTTACCCTGTGAAGGCATGACGTATGTACGTAATGTATTATATGCCTAGTTCGCACTATGCTAGTATTTTAGTTTAGTAGCGAGTAATTTATAAGCTAAACATAGTAATATTCCTTTCTTTGACACCCCATACTTTCTGTTACTATGATATGCACCAACAAACGGAAGATACCAAAGCAATCAGTAATAGTTAAACCATATTTATAATAGGCTGCAAGTTAGACTATCGCTACGGCAGACCTTCGGAGTATCCGGCTGATAGGACCACCCTTGATAACATTCAACTCTGCTTACACTGACCTTGTATTCACCATTATAGAAGCCCACTATGCAGCTTTTATTTCGTCCACACTTTTATACAATTACATAAAGCATCATACATAAATCACGTCCATTTATTACGAAGAGGTAGTCAAAGGTATATTACCACCCACGTTTCCCCAATTATGTCAGGTCCCATGTAACAGGGGCGAGTCTATTGCCATCCATCGGGCACAAAAAACGCAGTACCGCATTGTAGGACGTATAAGGGGAACACTGCTGCCCATTGCTCCTTGCTGGTCGTCTTTTACGACATTCGCGGCAGAGATGGGGGTGGTGACAATAAAATTTCATTCTCCTCTGTTGTCACCACCTGGCAGAATCAATAAGCTTTATGGTAATTACTACCAGTGAGTCCGGGCACTCACACACGCTCACTAAAATTTATCATCTCGATCTATTCCGTGGTGTCGCTTTAAGATCGTGGTTGTATGACCTGTAAACCTTGTATATTTACACTTTAGGTCAGTTCTTACTGAGAATTTAACTTCCCATATAATTAGCATACTAATGATGTCGACTCATAAATCAAAATAAATGTTTACCAAGTGAGAAGTTTCGCTAATAAGCGTAAGCATGAACAATTAAGACTAGTTTTAAAGATTACTTTCGACACTCTTTTCTAAGTTACCGTTCTGTCTACCCCTTCGGGAATATAAGCTGTGATTTATGTATGTATTATTTAAATTTAAATTTGAAATTTCACCCAGTCGCGTGTGCACACTTGAAATAATGAAAAAATATATGTCGTCTTAACGAAATTTATTCCCGTTAGGGACGATGGACTTCGAACCGGACCGCGGATATTAATCCATTGGGTCCCAACCAGGCAGCCTTCCGGCGCACTCCATCCCCTATAGGGTATAGAAATATAGGCCACTACTAGAATACACATATCATGCCTTTCTCCCACAGGGGTATGTTGGCAGAGAGCATTTATTTCGACTTGCTACAATCTTGCTTCATCCAATCTGTTCACCTGGCCCTTTTTTAATAGACTTTCAATTTGATTATGAAAGATCCACCTAGGCCTTCCCATTTCTCCATTTACTTTTGCCATATGAATCCTTTTTTTAACCAACGAAAAAACGGAGGAGGTTACTCAATTCGTACCCGTATGTTTTTTTTATGTTTGTGCCCGCGAAATTCCGTCGTTTATGTCATTCTCGTTTCATTCATTCTTTCTAATGATACACCACAGTTATCTGAGCCATGGTATGGTATACATGCACTAGACATTGGCTCAAATATAATATAGCGTTTTTTACCTCAATGATGCAGGTATTTGAATCCTTATAAGAGCTGTCACTATAAATAGCCGCGCGTGCTTAGCTTGTTTCTATTCATATACTTCAGTCAACGTAGAAAGAGAATTTATGTAAACACACGTAGGTACTAAAAATAAGTTCTATTTTCAAGGGTGATGGAAAATTCAAGCAATGCTTGGTTGAATTAATTTATAATTTTTCTGTTAAATAATTAAATATGGTTTCTGTATTTTACGTATACAACATGAGTGAAGTAACGAAAAATGTACAACGGTTTGCTTAAGTCCATATATTCTGTCTGCAAGTTGGGTGAATTTCGTTTAAAATATTGATTGTAGCTTGTGTAGGTAATCAAATGCTAAGTACTTGTCTTGTCTAAAAATGAGTCGCCCAAAGAAAACTCCCTGTAACAGTATAATGTTCTCTTATATTTGCACGATCACTACACATTTGAAATAAAACAACTTTTACGGATTAGACTCGCGTATATTTAGGTGTTTGGCATTATTATTTAACTCGACGTTTCGATAACTTTACAGCGGCCGTAGTCACGGGGAGTCTCCCCGTATAACAGTTTTAATTTTGTGTTACAAGGCAACGCAATATCATACAAAATACATTTCTTGATCATTATGCTAGTTAAAACCGTGCAGTGGCCGGCATTACAATATGTTATTCAGTTCTGCTCGACTGGACCGGCGATAAGTAGAGTGGTAATTGCGCCGTTTTGCGGTAAAAGCGAAGAAAGGTTTGCGTATTTTAGTGTGCTTCTGATATGTATCATTTGGAATCTCTTCTTTAGGGTTCAACAGTTACGTCACGGATTCCGTCGAAATTAGATCATACATACATATATCACGCCTATATCGGATACATAGACGATATATATAGACGGCCGCCTTGGTCGAATGCTCAGATTGCTGGGTATTGGCCAAGAGGTCCCGGGTTCGAATCCTGGTAGGGGCAAACTTTGTGATGACCACAAATGTTTGTTCCCGAGTCATGGTTGTGTATATGTTTATGTAGTATATTTTCAACATTTATATACATAATTATATTAAAAATATGTCCGTCATCTAGTATCCATAACACAAGTGCTTAGGCTACTTACTTTGGGCTAGATGATAGGTGTGTGTGTATGTAAATATTTATTTATATTTATTTATTTATTTTATATCCTCAAAGGGGTTGGCAGGGGTGAACTAACACCCACGTTTTGCCAATTAGGTTAGGTCCCATCCAATAGGTGGCGACTAGTGAGCCTTTTGCCATGCATTGGGCACGGAACTCGCAGTACAATGCTAGGTGGCATAAGGGTAACGCTGCTGCCGTTTCTCGTTACTGTCTTAACCCTCAGTCGCTTTGTACGACACCCACGAGAGAGATAGGAGTGGTGACAATTGTATACTGCTCTGCCGTTTATTAATTAGATCTTTATTTTATTAGGTTTTTATTTTATAATAATTGAAGCAAAATATTATTGACAGGGTTTAACTCGCAAAACACATGGCGTGGGCTGATCTTGGGATCGAGTTTTGCGCGAGATTTGCGTTCACGAACAAAGAACACAGATAAATGGAGCTGGAACTTCGGCTTTAAATTGGGATTTCTGTTTATTTGTTTTTTTTTTGTTGATTGAGATTTGAAATCCTACAAAATTACTTAATCCTGCGTCAATTCGTGCAGTTGTTAAACTCTTAGCGTTACGTTTATAGAACGGAACAGATAAACAAAATATAAATGTTTTGCTACATGACGTCTTCTTCTCCCTGCCCTGTTTCCAGTCTATCTGGGGTCGGCGCAGTAAGTGTCCTCCGCTGAATGAAAGAGTTAAGATCAATTTTAAACCATGACTAACTTTAAAAAATAATAAGGGAGAAATTGTTTAAATACACGAATCTTTTCTGCTGACACCAACTTCTAAAAGCTTAAAAGGAGACCCAAGTCACTATTTTCTTGGTTACTGACCTGAGTTAAAGAAAAAAAATTACATTGCGAATGTGAATGTCCTCTGTCGATTACGTTGGACACACTCTTGGTAGTTGTGAATGAAATTAAAAGAAAGTTAACTGTTTATTTGTTGAGTCAGCGTCGCGGAGTGGTGAGAGTGACCCTAGCTAGTCTAGGAGAGGCGGTCGGCCGGCTCGGTGGCTCGCTCACCGGGTTAAGTCAGTTTCGGATCGCGCGTCGCGCCCGCCACACCGCCCGCTCGCGTCGCCACCACGTGCGTCCGAAAACTGGAGGGAAAGGGTCTTTAATTGGCATTCTGTACTCCGGTTGTATGTATTTTTAACGAGTGGCTGTGATAGTCTTTGAGTGATATTTTACAAAGTTCCTTGTTATATTATTGTATACTTGGTGAGTTGTCATTTTTCTTCGTTTTTCGTTTCGGCACCACGTGAAGCTGTTTAACTGGTCAGGTGAACCGCGTATTTTAACACGGGCAAAGTCGGTTTAGCAACGATAGTTTCGCGGTTTACTTCGCACAAGACACGTTACGCTTAACTGTGCAGTTTAAGTGTTTAATTATGTATCTGCCTGGCACAGTATTGCACGTCATCAGGGAAAATGAGCCAGCAATCTTTTGTCCAGATGTGAACTTAATTGGCCTGCCTGGTGTTTTAGCATCACGTGCATTACCCGCATTGGCGCGTGATTTGTCAACAAGTTTATGGCTACCCACAACTTTAACTGCCGCACTCAGAGACGTCAATTAACTTTAATGAGTACCTAATGTCAATAAATTACATTTAAATCTAGACCCGGCAAGAATAGTGACTAGTTTTGAATTGTCATTTTTTTTATCAAGTACCTACCTACTCATTAACGTTTATTGACGTCTCTGAGTGCGGCAGTAAGTGCCTTTCAGCTGTACTCTGAATGGTTTTAAATGCACTATTTTAGTTTTAGTTTCAGTGCCATAGTAGTAGTAGTAGTGTCATGATTGTTTTTTCGAAATTCTTTATTTCTTACTAAGACCTAGTATAATATGATTTACCTCTGGTTAATATGACTTACCTCTGGTTAACGGAGCTTCCTTTTATTCAATAAAATGCCTGTGCCAGATGGTTTTTTTATTCCATTTTGATTAGGAACTTTTATCATGACTATATGTCCAGTTCCATCATACATGGCCTAGTAATGTCTTAGATGATGTTATCAGAAACATTTTTGTAACATTTACAATGCAATGGCATCAACTCGGCAGACTTCCAGTGTACAGACAGCTGTTGACCTTCCGGTCCGCGCGCATCGTATTCTCAACACATAAACTTAATAATTCATAATTTTACCCAAAGAGGGTAAGTGTCAGGCAGGCGGCCGGCTGTAAAACCTAAGCCAAAACCTTGAGCAGTATGGATTGGAATGTTGTCATTCTAATCACTCTCTCCGTTCATAGGTCTCTCGACATGGTCCGTTCCGTCTCTTTTCTATACATTCATTCATCACTAGCTCCTTTACGGTGGGATGGATGATATGAATCAAAAGGGAGTGGATGGTTTGATGACGTCTGACATATGAATGGAAGAGGAAACATACTGCGCCGAACCCCAGATAGACTGGGAACAGGGCAGGGTAGAAGAAACTGAATAATTCACTCACTTTTACGGGTACAGTTAGTTTTGGTCCGGTTTCATAACAAACATGAGATATTATTGTATGTTTGGCAGACTCGGTTATGTTCTGGCAGGAGTAAAATAACTCAGTATTCATTTATATTATTCAATAACAGCAGCGACTAAATTACGTTTAATCCTTCTAATATTAGCCATGACAAATGTAAAATGTTGGACTTTATTCCTTTTGTTTCTAATTAAATAATTACGATTTTGTCTTATGGATTAATCTCCCTTTTAAATCTTTTTCAATTTGTAACTTTTTAACCGTTAATTTTGCAAGATAATTAATTAATTATTCTAATTTGTTTATGCTTCTATTTTGAATATTTATAATACATTTTTTCTCTTGTTGCGCTTATGTTTACGACTCCTTGCTCTCACAATTTTGTTGTTAACTGGCTGTTTAAAAATGCAATTGATAAAACAATATAGGTACTTACAATTTTATTAATTGTGTACTTATATTATTCCATCCAATGAGTGAAGTGTGTGTATAGGCTGGTCATAAATGACATGATACATGTAAGGTAAACTTGTATAAGAGGTATGGCGCTTAAATAAAGTGCATTCCAATCCGGGAAAAAAGGCCTTAACTCAAGTCCCCAGTTAAAGTTAGCGTTGGCAAAAGGCGTGATAACTTAATGAGTATAATGAAAAATAAGTGTTTATCTCATCCAATTAAGTGCTCAGGCGTCGCCATCTGGTTGCAGGTGACCTCTGGGGTCAATGCGTAAACAGCAATAATTATTAATGATACCTATATTATACTATACATATATACATACTTTCATCACGCATATTTATCCGTTATGGACATGAATGTTGATGGATGTCAAAGTAGAGGAAGACCACTGACAAAGATAGATGGATTGTATGAGGTGTGATATGAAGGTGGTGAATGTGAATGAGGAGATGACGAGTGACAGAAGAGAATGGAAAAAGAAGACATACTGCGCCGACCCCAAATAGGATGGGATGAGGGCAGGGCGATGATGATGATTTATCCGCGAACGTATAGGTGAATTAACACCCACGCACGTGTCGCCAATCATGTTAGGTCCCATATAAAATAGGGCTGGCGAGCCTCTTGCCATCTAACAGGCACGTATCACGTAAATATCAGTTAGGTGGTGTAAAAGGAACTCTGCTGCCCATTGCCTTATGCTCTGTCGTCACTACAAGGCACTGCATAAACAGCCTAAAAAAATATTTTACATAATATTGTTATTTTTATTTTTAACCCTAATAGGTGTGTCTAGAATTAAGATTTGTAAAAGTTATAAGAAGAATGCATTTTTAAGTATACTATTTTGATAAGGCTGTAACTAGCTATTGAGATTATCTCGAGTATCATTAACACAGTGCCGATTAGCCCTAAATATCCTCTAGGTCACTATGTCACGCCTCTTAAGCATCGTCGCCTCTTCAGAGGATCTATTAATAGGTAACATATAAAAATATTCATTCTAAATAAAAGAAACCGTCCATGATTTAAATAATTATACGGCTGTAGTTTGTTAACGCGTTTTAATGTATAAATCTAACACTTTTAATGATGAATGTGTACATTTCACACCTTTTAAATGAATTACTGTAAATGTCTTCCAATACTACTAATTAAAATTAGAACAGTTGAGACATCTGCAAGTTGGTACGGTACATCAGGCTAATCCAGTTGAAAGAAACATTCTTAATGCCCTTTACACAAAGTTCTTTTCCTCCCTAGGTATTATTTTTATTTCTTATTCTTATGGGAAACCAAATGAATCTAATTTGTATTACACGTAAGTAGTACACGTTCGGTTAATATTGTTAATATTAAAAAAATTGGAACACTAAATTTTATTTTGTAAGGTAAATAATATAAAATTATAATATATCACTTCCTGGTGAAATGTACGTGAGAGCATAATGTTACAGAGTAACTTTGTTCTAAGTAAGTCGTTTGGACCTTTGGACTCGGCAAGGTTATCTTATCCGGGAGTCGGCACCTCCGGCGTCAGTTAACCCTCGATAACCTCCGTAGGGATACCTCGCGTGATCGGTCATGAGAGACATGCCGGATATTGATAAAACAACATCATTAAAATGCTTTTCCAAACGCATTCCGATGGATGCAATATTGTTTCCGTTCCGATAAAAAAAAATATATTCAACCCTCGTACGTCCTTTCGGAACGTTCAGATGTAACTTAAATGATAAAACAGACTACACAAATCATAATACATACTTTTATGATAATAGGTACGTTATTGCTATCGTAACTTATCAAATCTCGAAAAATTTGACATTTTTAGTGGATGGTTCAAGAGCAGATTTATCACAAAACACTTCTGATTTACATCTTATTTATGTAGTCAAATTGCTTATTGCTGTCACATTGCGATGAGAGGTAGGTTTAAGTAAAGACTGTGTCTAATTGTCACGCCCTGCGAGGGCATAATATTTTTTGAGGATTAAGTGCTTGCTTTTTTTTATATTATCAATTTCAATCATAAATTACAATTTTTTATACTTCAGTCGGGTAACGTACGAAAACCGGGTTCTTTTAGATTTTAATTTAAAATTTTACGCATTTACTTTTCATATGGCTGTAATATCTTAATCCAAAACATTGACACAGTACGGATTGGAATGTTCTCATCCCAATCGGTCTCTCGACATGGTCCTTTCCGTCACTTTTCTATACATACATTCACTAGCACCTTTCCGTTGTGATGCATGATATGAACCCTAAATGGAATAGATAGCTTGATAAAGTCTGACTGATATAAATTTGAGAAGAAAAATACTGCGCCGACCCCCAAGATAAACTAGGAACAAGGCATGAATGAGTAGACCCGAAGAAGTGGATTCAGGAGAAGAAGGGTCTACCTTTTCAGACGAATGAAAAGGTAGACCCTTCTTTCTCTGAATTGTGTTTGTAAACAGTACTTTCTAAATTTAGCGGGTTCACTGTGAACAATGGAAACTGTGTCTGTTCCTCGATCAGTGTGCTCCAGTTCTCGATAATGGATGTCAAATAGCAGTTTAACGAGAGCGCCCTTGACTCCGTACGAGGCCAAGGCCGGATCATCGATGCGATTACAAACACATTTGGTTTCGCCTTTTATCGCGAATGTGATTATTGCTACGATCCTTACATACATACTTATTTCGCTTCATCTAATCTCATTAATGTCTTCATGCATGCCCGTCGGTTTCGAGTACTAGACTAGTATGTTAAGATTGTAGCAAGTAGATAGAAGTGATCTCTCTCCTTACATACTTATTTCGCTTCATCCTATAACATTGATGTCTTCATGCATGCCAGTCGGTTTCGAGTACTCTTGACCTGGCCCTTTTTCAATAGACTAGTATGTTAGGATCGTGGCCAGTGGAAAAAAGTGATCTCTGTCTACCCCTGTACTTTCAGGATTTGGCTGTGGAACCAACCAACAAAGGATATGACTAACTCATTCTATAGTTAGGTATTGTTATATCGGTTTCTGACTGAGTTGTTTCTGGAATGAGTTTAAACTGCCACATCCAATATTTGTTACCTTTTATCTGTCATGTTTTGCCCTTGATGTTTCTTCGCGTTCGCGACCTTTGCAAATGCCGGCGCGTCTTTGTTTTCATGCTTTAAGGTGTTTTTGCAGACTTTTTACTGTCTAGTGTCCGGGAAGTTTGTCATCGGAAGCGTGACGGTGTGGTTTGGCTTTAGTTCTGTTTCTAGAATCACTTTAGTACTCTTATGTAAATAAGACTTTGAATAGCTTAAGGAATGTTTAAACGTTTCTATAAGACTAAGTAGTTGGTTGGTTGTAGGACCTTTTTCAAGTCCGCCTGGCTAGCTATCATTACCTTTATCAAAATCTGTCGCCATAAAAATGATTTTTTCCCCTCTGGTTGAGCTCAATGCCATCTTCGGCCCGCCATGCCATCTTAGATGAGATGAAGCCCTAGAGCTTCCCTGTCTAGCATAAAAATCTCTCTCCTATCTGGATCATCCTTAACGAATACAAATAATGTTATTATTACGGACGAGAGTCAATAGCCTGCCTTCATTCACTTGTGCGCATTCCAAAGTTCGCTTTGCCCTCTGTCCCACTCATTGGTGTCATCATCTCCGGAACTGTACGCGCCGAGGCAATTGGATCACTGGACTTCGGCCCGTTTTGTCCTGAATCAGATTAGAAAACGATCCTAATGTAAGGATATATCTTGAATACCGTCAGTAATTTAGAATTTGCATTATCAAGATGGTATTACTATGTTGTCCCAATATTGTATTAAAATACATCTTGTTTAAAGTAACCTTGACACTAGGCCAACCGCAAACATAGTTACTCTTTATTTAATTTAAATTGTGTGGTAAAAAGAATAGTCCTTAAACGACTTTTTTAATGTTGTAGTAACACAATTTTGATTCTAGAACAGTAATAAAACAAGTTATGATAGTAATTTATCTTACTTTACAGGATTAGGAGCCGTCTTTTACCCACTCTTAGATTATTTGACATTATATTATGTTAAGAATTAATACCTACTAATTCTTTAAAATCACTTTTTCAATATTGTGGCAGCAGCTCAATTTCGATTTTACAGAAATAAAACAAAATATAAAAGTTTACAGGATTACTCTTTTGCCATCTTGGCAAATTATTGGTACATATTTTAAATCGACAAAACTATAGTATACTTCTTAACATTATGTTTAGTATGTTTATTTTGACCACTTATCGTCTTTATTGTGTGTACTAACAATTTGGAAGCGCAAGAGCTGCTTTGTGCACAGTAAAGAATGATAATTCACCCTTGGAACGTGTACATTCCGGTGAATTTGTCTCATTGTTTTATCGGCATCTACAACTACATAGTACGTTACGTTAATATGGCGCGAGTCTTTGTTTCCGTTGCGATGAATGACTAATATTGTAAAGATAATAAACAATGAAAGTTCAGTATTGATGAAAGACGTATTGTCTGGGATTTTATAAGACGTCCAGTCTCTGCGATTACTGCTAAGTCTGTCTACATAATCCGTTAAGATTTGTTAGAGAAAGATAATTGTTCTGTACACAATACTCGAATATCTTCCTCCTGCCCTTATCCCGCTCTAGGCGGGGTCGGCACAACATGTATTCTTCTTCTACTCCTTTCGATCCTTCACCAATTTCTCATTCACTCCTCTCGCTATCATGTCCTCCTTTACATAGTCCATCCATCTCTTCTTTGGTCTTCCTCTCCTTTTACGTCCTTCCATGTTCATGCCTAACATTCTTCACAATACTCTAATATATACCATCAAAATATTTATTGGCTTCTGATATTTTTTTAACTAAGTCTTTTTTTAACTAATTATTTTTCACGTAGTTTTCGGGTTGTATATTATATTATTCTTTTCAGACCTGCCCAGCATTTTTAAACGTTGTAAACTGTTTTCCTAATAGAGCTATACATTATAAAAGGGATAATGAGCCGCTTATTAACATTGCTTAAGAAATAACTCTAAAACTGGTTACTTTTGGATAGTTATTGTTGAATGCGCACAAGCCCTTTCTTTCCAAGGGTGTCTTACAAGGCGACTAAAAGTTATAAATAAACAGGGGAACAGCATTCCTGGTGCTCAACTTGGCAATACTGCGACTAAATTTGCGGGTAAATGGCAATTACTTGCCCCTTTTTACATGAGACTTAAAAGTAGCTGATAATATGAATGGTAATACTCTCTGCTACACCTTTAAAGATTAACAGGCGTGCTTTGCGTATTTGTTTTTTATAATTTATAATTTCCTCCCGACAACGGCCGGTGTAAAGTGGTGTAAACGTCATCGGATTACAATAATAGCAATTCCAAACACAGTTTTATTTGAAATATGTATGACATGTATTATTTATTTTAACAAGTCTGCTTCAATCGATTTTCCAATATTTTCCTTCCTTTTCTAAATTTTATTAAACGATAAATCACATTTTTTTTAATTGTCACTGTAACATTTTATCAACCAGATGAAATATTAATCTTTTTAGCGTACTTTTATCTTTCTACGACGACTATTCAGCGTTCGTACGTAATATTAAAGGTTTAATTATAATAGCTACTAACAATGGAGGCTGCAGAACTAGTTCACGGCCTATAGCTTGTACGGGTGCAGATAGATGCAGCTGCACTCCAACAAATTGCAGAGACAGCTGAACGCGGCCATCGCGAACTTCGCCCTTTGGAGCCGCGGGTCGAGATACCTCTTGAAATATTTGCAACCTTATTTGAGATTGCGCTAGGTTCATTTCTGGTTTCAA
The DNA here is from genome assembly GCA_963931975.1 of Cataclysta lemnata. Taxonomy (NCBI): domain Eukaryota; kingdom Metazoa; phylum Arthropoda; class Insecta; order Lepidoptera; family Crambidae; genus Cataclysta; species Cataclysta lemnata. Next base: position 680,054 of record OZ008341.1, on the reverse strand, counting down.
TAACCTGTTCACTATTACATGAAGGTCTATTTCTGGAAAAAGTGAACTGTAGAGAAGCAATAGGGAACTAAAGGTTAATATATAGGTAGGTATGTCATTCTAAATTTGAAATTCTTAATGACATATGGCGATCTGAACCGGTTTGTGAGAAAGGAACCGGCTTGGTTCCTATCGTTTATTTTCTACGATATCTCTGCAAATTATTGCCTCTGTTCTTGTTCCATATGGGATAGTGATTATTATTATAATGTGATCACGTAGCACATAAAAACCACCTTTCGTAGTCAATCGGTGTTGCAAAAAGCCCCATAGAGACTTTTCCCGAACTGTCAATATCATCGCATCTGGGGTTGTTCCAAAACCCATAACCTTCGTATAGTCCTTTATATAAACATAGATCCTCAAGCAGTGTGACAAACACTACACCGTCCGCAAATGATTTGGTAGCGAGGTGGAAAGAAGAATAAGTTATATTTACAGGCAGCGTTGCATTTTCCATTTTCCTATCATCTGTTTTTCTTGCTATAAGCCTATTGCATTTATCATTTACTACAGTTGAAAGATTCCAACATATCGCGATGTCTACGTTCATGTTTGAACAGACATTGCTTTGTACGCGGCCCTAGGGCTCAGCGCGGATTGAAACCGCCCATACCTATTTGCTGTACCTATAGCTCCTCGCTTCAACACCGACTGACCTTTGCACCCATTCAATAGGTTCTTTGGGGTTATTCAATAAAAGCTTTTCGCGTGACTGTGTTACAATCGCATTAAGAGCCACGTTAGAACAGCTGAAAGGTATATTTATTATGGCACCTGCAATTAACATATGTACCGACTTAATAAAAGAAGGTGACGTACCTGTTATATGGACACGAATCGGATACTCCGGTAATAATACGGAGGCCTGTTATTGCGTAAACTAAGTGATGTTCGATAAGGCCTTTGGTCATTGGATGGGTGACCGAAAATTTATTAGTTCGAGTTCCTCCTTGGTTTGGTTGTGGATGTGCTCAAGCCACAGTGTAGTAGAAAAATCTTGAGTGTTAGTGTTACTACTAGAGAGCTGTAATTGGCTTTCTATTTATATTTTAATTTGATTGTTGACATCCGAACAAATATAAAATAAATAAATATAAAATTGAAAACATAATTACATAGGAATGGCCTGATAGCACACAAAAGGCTGGCGGTGACTGTGTTAAAATCAAAGGTCTCTTTTTGTGTTGGCAAGAAACAGGTTTTTACCATCTATAACCACCATCACAATCCACCATCATTATGGCTGATGTCACCATCATTACGATAATGGCGTCACGCCGCTCTAAACCTTAAAAACTAATTTAAATTGATGCTATCTTGTCCTGTAAATGTAAACTCCGATGTGTTTATTTTTAAAACGCAAATACATAATAATTAATAATAAAAGCCGTGAAATAGTTTGTGATTTATTTCCCCTACGCGCTTGATCAGTTAGTTGTTTTGCACGACTCCTGTGAATGGATGCAGTAGGTACAGAATGAAATTTGCTTGAATATTCATTAATTAACCAACACGCAACATACATTCATAGATCAAGCCTAATTATCCCCGAAAGGGTAGGCAGATGTGAATCAACACCCACCATTGCTATTTTTCGGGCACGGAAATCACATTACCTTCTTCAGCATAAGAGGATGTCGCTGCCCTGGGGGCCTACCGCCTAACTCGATTGCTAAAGCAAAAGCTATAGTTTATGACGTCATGCTGTCATTTCGCACCAAATGTACCTAAACTATTAGCGATAGCTTTGAACGAATGATCACCGAATGATTTGGTATGGATTTGGCACAAAATCCGTGCAGCCTAAAAATTCAGGATGGCTGCTAAAGTCGTTAGCAGTGCATTGCAATAACGCTATCATCAGCAATCGAGTTAGGCAGTAGGCTAGGCTCCCTGGTCGTGAATATGTGCGTCGCCGTTCAGTTGGGGCTTGCGCGCGTCGGCGTCGGCGAGCGGCTCGACCCGTACCTCGCCTCCTTGCCGCTGATGTCCACCGAGCGCTTGCTCTGCTTAGCACCCATGCTTTACTCATTGCTGTCTGTCTAACCCAGAGGTTCCCAAACTTTTTGCTCTCATAGTCCACTTTCAAAAATTTCTTGTTCCGTTGCACCATATTCCCAAAACTCGATCAAAAATGGGAATATTAGATCTAACTATGGAAATTTGCCCCAACCACAAATAAACAGTTTTCGAAAAAAACGTGACAATTGATTGGTTAATTAATTGATTGTGCTGTGAGTTGATATCCTAGTTTTTACAAGTAACAGTCGTTGTGATTCTTAAAATATTTTCTGCTGATAGGTAAAGTCAAGCCAACATTTCTTCCAACGGTTCTTTTAGTTCTTCACAATCGAAACCAGGTAAATTTTCGTGGACCGCTTACGAATCATGAACCCCCATTTTTTAGTCTCGCCACCGTAGACCCCCGTCGAGTCTCCCGTGCACCTGGACCACTTTGGGAATCAATGGTCTAACCCTTAGTCGCCCTGTACGACACCCGTGGGACAGATGAGGGTGGTGATAATTGTATTCTGTTCTGCCGTCACCACACCAAAGTGTAGTAATTAATTAAAATTTATTGCTATTATTAGATGCTTTATATGTAGTTATGTTTTAAAAATTGGAATTTATTGTGCCAAAAATAAGTACTGTTCTCTTGATATGGAGCCTCTGATGACAGTCGGACTTTGTATACCTACAATATGGGATTCTCTCCAGAATACAGAAACGCTACTCATATTTTAAGCACTGCTTATAAAGTTAAGTGGACAATACTTGTCAGAATTTGTATGGAAAAACGTCAATTTTGACAATACTTAAATGTAAAGCAGGACTTAAACTCACTTAGGTCCAGTCTGAATCTGAGAGGTCGCTATCGATCCAATTGAGATTACAAGGCGACTACTTTGTAATTTGTACTTCTTGGACCTACTCGTACAATGATTGGCAAACTTGCCAAAAGTAATTTGGACTTCATAGAAGATGTTAAAAGTTGTTGAAAGATGTATAGCTGCGGCAGTTGGGACTTGTACCTACCTAATGATGTTTATGTCTCTTCAGAGAGATAATGTTGATACCAATGGTCATCAGCTTTACCGTCAACACACGGCTCGTTATAAACCACAATTCATACATACATATATACATAAATCACGCCTTTATCCTCGAAGGGGCAGGCAGAGTCGCCTTTTGTACGACACCCACGAGAGAGATTTGGAGTGGTGACAATTGTATTCTACTCTGCCGTCACCACACGGCATTACGGCATATAACACCGTAACGCGATATGATAAAAGCCATTTATCGCTTTGAACTGTCAAAACTCCATAGATTTTTGACAGTTCAAAGCGACAAGTGGCTTAATCATATCGTGTTTCGGTGGTCATGGATGAGCAAATTAGGTATCCATAACTATTTGTCTAGTGTACATAATCACGTGGCATCACAATTATACACCTGTGCATACACCATAGACTGTAATTGACCCAAGTGGTCGTAATTAGACATCATGACGACCCTGTCTGGGCGTTTAATTAAATCTTGGATCAAACTATTAATTAGAATTAAAATTGTTACCTTCCGGGGTTACACTATTTTACAAAGTAGGCACCTACAAACAATTTGATTGATAGTGCAGTTCCTGAAATTTAAAAACGGCTCGCTTATTTAATTCATTCGTATTAAACATAATGTGATATGGTAAACTGACGTATGATATCGATAACTAATAAAGCTCATAATTATTATTATAATATTAACTATTCGATTTTAATTTTAACATTTTATAAATGTTAGAAAAATTAGTACAAAGATTTTGGTGGTTAGAAAAAGAATTTCGAAAAATTATGATCTTGAGGCGGGAATCGAACCCGCGTCCGCTGCTATCCGGGCAGGTGCCTGACCGCTCGGCCACCCAAGACACTAATTAACTTGCCGAAATTCTTCTAACCTTTACACTTCACGTTGTAAGCCAACGGGTACCCTCGCAATGTAGAAATGAATGCCTCAAGATCACAATTTTTCGAAATTATTTTTCTAACCACCAAAATCTTGGTATTATAATATTAGTTAGGTTTAGATACCCAAATATTTATTTTCCTAAAAACATAATTTCGGAGTACGATTAACATCAGAAGTCGATACAATAACATTTCAGTAACATTTGGTCACAATCTTAGAACAGTAAAAGAGGTGACTACTATGACTATTAGTATTAGTGACTACTTTCTCTGTTCTGTGGTCACAATAATCCTTTGTATATAAATGGTGAAGACACTTATATTGCACAAATGCTTCGTTGGTATGACATGGATCTTTTCTCTGATTAGTTAATCTGGTTCTCGTATAGATCTGTCTGTTTTGTTGTCGTGATATTATTGTGGAACGTTTTGTGCTGTCATTATTATTCGAACTCGATGAGAGCCATTTTGTGAATGGAGAACAAAAATAGGGATCGGCTATAACCCATTAGGTATCCATATCACTGGCAAAAAATATAAAAATGGCTAAATATAAAAATATCAACAACACTGTCCAAGCAGAATGCATTGGCATCACCAAAGCGGCACAGGCGGTTGCAGCCAGAGATGTCAGAGACCTAAACGTCAAAATAATCTCAGACAGTGCTTCCGTTCTACAAGCCCTACAAAGAAACACGATAACATCTATCCTGATACTGGAGTGCCACAATGCACTCCAATCCATTGCGAGTACGAACGGAGTAACTCTTCAATGGATCAAAGGACACAGCAACTCATTGGGAAATCACGTAGCCAACGAACTGGCCAAAAAGGGATCGAAAGGGACAGTATATGGACCAGAACCATTGCTACCCATACCTCAGGCCCAAATAAAAACATGGCTGCGCACCAAAACTGAGGAAACACACATTAGAGAATGGATAAACAGTGACGGGTGCAAGCAAACAAAGAATGCAGTTCCGGTGGCATCAAAAAGATTTGCTCGCAACCTCATAAATTTAAACAGGGACAAGCTCCGAAAGGTGATAGGCATAATAACTGGCCATTGTTCCCTAAACAAGCACCTATTTACCATTGGGGTGACAGACAGCCCTCTATGCAGAGGATGCATGGAGGCAGAAGAAACGCCACAGCACGTGCTTATAGAATGCAGGAGCGTGGCAGATCAACGGGCAAGGCTTCTCCAATCCCCAGTATCGGTCCTGGAAGCTTGCAGCAGTCTGAAAAGAATGCTAGGTTTTTGGGATGATCTGGGATGGTTGGAGTGGCAATAATAGGGAGACACGTACAATGGCCCAATCAGGGGGCTAAGTGCGGATAAAGCCCAGCTAAACTAACTAACTACGCTGGCCCAGTGCGGATTGGCGGGTATTAACGACTGCAGATGCAGCCGGGGCCAACGGCTTGTCGTGCCTTCCGAAGCACAGAACAAGTCGAGTTAATACATTTTGGTCACTCATCCAATGAATGTCTTAGCGAAAATTGCTTAGTTTACGCAATCGCAGGCTGAGCGCGCTAAGCCAAGCCACTACCCTATCGAGCGATCTTTTATGATCACTGAGACTTTTCTGACAAACAAAACTTATAGTACTTATCTATCATTTTATTCAAGTTGCTATGAATGCCAAGATTTTAATGGCATTGTAAACTTTCATAGCCAATAATAATAAAAATGTTATTCTTATATAGTATTTTATTTTGCGGCTATTCATTCACTTGAAAATAGCTACTAATACTATTCAATATACGTCAAACATATCCAATACTACATGTCATAATGTTTACATATTTCAACGTAAACGTATATTTTATTTCATTGTATTCTAAACACGATCATCTTGGTTTGTTTTGCATAATATTATTATTTATCTCGTATATTTTCTCACGATAACAAAGTAGTGTAATCACCTAATCGTCGACCTGTCTATTATTCTGTAGAAGTGTCTGGGGATCTCGAGATAATATTTCGATGATGTTGTCAATATTTAAAATGTAGAATATTATTTTATCATATTTTTATAAATATTATATATTAATGACAGGTTTTAATTTACGTTTCCCTAATTTATTCACTGTACTTATTTATTTTTCGAAAGTGACAGCCAGTAATAAATTAAATAAAAATCATTTATTTTCATACCGAGGAGTCCATAGCACAATCATAATTATCATTATGTATTATAAAATGAAATTTAAACTTAATCAATGTAATTTTAATTTATAAATAAGGCATTTATTACTAAGCTAGGACTTATAAAACCAGATCCTGATTGACTGACAGTCGAATGAGAATGTGTTTCGAAATTATCTGCTTGTGCGTTGGTTACGAACTTCATTTCACAGTTAGGACATTCTAACATATTTCTATGGTCATGGATTAGTTTCCTAGTCAATAAGCAACTATTGAGTAATCTGTGACAGGCTGACAGCCGATATATTTACTCTTTATACAATTGAAAAAGAAGTAAATTGCAAGCGGCTAGTGAATCTATCCGGCTGTTGCTTTGGCCTTGACTTCTCGTAACAATATTACTAACGCCGAGAGAATAATTAATATACAGCATCTTGTTAATGAATCTGCCATTAATATAACAATGCCTGCAGTCAAATGTCACGTGGGGTCTTTCCATTAGCTAGGTATTATAAGAATTTTTTATTCCTTAGCCAACGTATATAATGTTTGACGTAAATGTTTTATTATAATACCCTGACGTATTCCCGATGATAATAATTAGTCATAATTTCAAAGTCCAACAGTAGAAACTGCTTTGTTTGAAGTGTTTCTCTCTTAACTCTTTCTTGTCATTAATGATTTTGTTAGTTCAGGTTTGTTACGGACTATTTTGACAGAGTTATGACAAAAAGTATCCATTATAATTAGGGACTTTTTATTTTAATTAATACATAACTTTGTTTTTAAATTATTAAAGCGCTCGCTGCCACTATTCCCTCTCTGCCACACTATGGACCTCCGGGCGCTATGGGCATCCGCACGGTGAATCCACGGAATGCTAAAAGTTTTCGTCTCAAAGTCTCAATGTGTGACATTGAGTTATATAAATCTCGTCTGTGTTTATGCGGAAAAAAGGAGGCGCCCCTAATATTCGGTGACTGGATTTATTCTCAAACTTGTAGACCTTGATCTATTATTGGATTCAAAACAAGATCAACAGATGGCATTTGCTTCTGGAAGAGAAACGTCAATTTATAGGGACGTCCTATAAATGCATATCCTATGGCATAGTAAAGTAATTTCCCTAAAAACCTTGAAAAAAATGGCCTATATACCAGTGGCGTGGCGTGAAAAAACAAGTTAGGCAAGCCACAACTATATGAAGCCTCTTATGGTTTAAGCATTAACTTTTAACACCGCCTGCTAGGACACGGCTACAACTGTTCAACGCCATCTAGTGACGAAGCGGAGAACTACGTTGCCACTTTTGCGTGCTTGTGCTTTGTTTTATACAGCCAGAAAGAGAGATCATTATACAAACAAAAGCCGTGTTAATAAGGGAAGGACGATTCAACCCGGTCCGGAGCGGCTTGCAGGAGCGGCGCACGACCGCGATATTGAGTGCAGTTCACAAAAGAAATTCCGCTTTTATGGCTATTGCAATAAGATCTAAAATATTTACTTTTGACGGAACTTGTTTTCGTGGGAGTTTATTACTAATGTGTGCGTGTGTCGTAGTATATCGATGCATAAGCGCGTAGGCTGCCGAAATGCCGGCTTGATGCCGGCTTGTAGGCAAACTTTAGGTACTATTTCGCGTTGCGTGCGCCTGACAAGACTACGCTTGTCTGTGTGCGTGCAGGCGCTGTATAGCAGGCGTCCATAACTCGATATTTAGCGAGTTAGTTGAAGGAATCTAGAGAGCGGGAGCGAATTGTATGTACCTGTGTTGCATATTGTTTCGCGCGCGTTTAATACTGTTATGATAAGATTATATTGATGGATTTTTTTTATTTGCTTATAAAATGGTATTGTACTTGAATTATGGTAATGATTTTTTTATGCTCGCTCGTTTGGTACGGCTGTTGGGAATCGGGTTATATGGACGCTCCGCCACTGCTATATACCTTGACATGCTTGCGCGCATAAAATCTGCGTATTCGACGAAAATAGTGCGCAGAGGCTCGCCGTGGGCGTGTGCGCCGCCCGTACCGTACAGACAGACAACGAAAACAAACGAAACAATGCACCTTTTTCTAATCACAGAAGGTTTCTAATCACACCTAAATATAACCTGTTTAGTACAAAGAAAAAGGAAATTATAGTTAGAAAAAGTTCTAAAAATTATAGTCTGGATGTGGAAAACGAACCCGCGATCCTCTGCAATCCGGGCAAATGCCTATACCACTCGGCCAACCAAGAGGTTTCGAATTTTTTCTAAGCACAATTTCTTTTGTACTCATTTTTCTTACAATGTGAACTTGTGCTTATTTCTCTCGCATTTTCTTCTCGGGATGGAGTCCTGTAGAACTCTGCTTAACGCTCGACTCCTTGCACGCAATGTCAACAAGTTTCTCGAAGGCTATTCCCACAAGGGCGGACATTGAGTGTGTTACGTTACGGTTTCGCTTGATTGGGGAATTAAGAAGCGAGGTCTTCTTCTTCGTCATCTAAGGTTTGGCGACCATATTCGACACAGCTTTATCATCAGCCATAATTTTTATTGATTTTGAAAATGAAACTTCTAAATAGATACGGGTAAAATTTACTGCAACTCCAAAAAGTCTGCAATAGGTTACGGATGCAATTGTGATGCCAGTAACACATGTCAGCCACTTTGGATCTCTCGTTGGTATTCCTAAATTAGTGTGCTTTCTCTTCGGACGTTTCCGGGATAAAAGCAGCTTCAATCTAGGGCAAACTATTTGTGTTACTTACGGACCGTTTCAATAATCTACAGAACAAGAAGATAAACCTCTGTTATTACCTTTTTCTTCAAAAAATTGCCAAATTTCAATGATGAAAAACAGGTTTCTGAAATGATTATGATGATATCTGTAAATGTGCTAGAAGATAGCTCAGCGTTTTTCGCGTTCAAACTGTTAGAATCAGGATTTTTTGTCTTAGATATGCCCTCTTAGACATGAGTTTCGATGTTAATACTCAAAGACACTAGTCTATATAAAGGTAATTATAGTTTTCTATTCTGATCAAGTGTTTTTTGTTGCAGGTTAAACACAGAAATGTTTATAGACGAAAATGAAACGTAAGTAAAATTGTTCCTTGTTTTAGTTTTGATGATACCGTAAGTTCTTTATCGGGTACAGTTTTATTACTAGCATTAGAGTAATCATTATTGATTACGTTGTTTTGTAGGATATTATGCTCGAGATAACTTTTTGTAACGGAAAATGTGTCATCGATCAAGAAGAATATTGTAATCTGCGAGGATTTATCTGACCTTATGGCGGAAAAGTTATAGTGTGATTGATGTAAAAGATGAAAGTTGTAGCGCTTTTAATATTGACAGCCGGTTTGGTCGAATGGTCAGATGTTGGTGTCCAGTTTTTTTGCTAACACTTGCAAAGCAGGCAATTTTTTACTTTTCATTAGGTTTAAACCACATTCGCCCAGGTATTCACCACATAGACCAGTGATGTTGTTGGATTTTTATTTGTTCAGCACTGATGATGACTGTTATTATCATCCTGAGAATCCATCATTCCTGGGAATGTAAACTGATAAGGTGATTGCTGCAATGTAATCTGTAGATAGGAGTTAGCGCAGTTCACTAGAATAAAAATCAACGTAAACTAATTTAAGGATGTGGAGACACTAATTACTTTCGTGAATCACTTTATCTGATTGAATTAAAGTGATACAGCAAATGCGCCTCGCCTTAGTCAGCGGGTGAGTATTGCTCAAGTTGTCGATTGCTATCGAATGGCGTTTGTCACCTTTGGCCGCGCGGTCGGCTGTCACGCGCTGTCAGTCAACCGTGCCTCAGTCAACATTGCCGTCATAGCCGCAATAACGGTAATGAAGGAACGGTCCTTCTACCATAATTCGTACCTGACCACAAGCTTACGATAGTCCGCTACATTTCGAAATGGCAATAAGGATTCGAAGTTTGAGATGCGCACAGAAGTCACGCCTGTTTATCCCCCAAGGGGTAGGCGGAGGTGTATTAACAGGTTTTTTCCATGTAATAGGTGGTGAGCATATATTGCCATCTATCGGGCACGAAAACAGCAGAATATTGCTAGGTGGTATAATAGGAACGCAGCTGCCCCTTTATTGATCGCTTTCTTGACCCTTAGTCGCCTTGTACGACACCCCGCGGCAGTGATTGGAAGCTTGACATTTATCAATTTATTAATTAAAAGAGTTTTCATGTCAATGTTTCGTTCTTATTATTGTGTTACCTCACAATATGATAACGAAAAATCCTCATACTCCTAATTTCCATGACGACCTGTCGCGAACTATGCGTCTAGTATCTACTTTAGGTCTATTAAGATTTGTTTAGGTTTCTGGAAGCTTTACTAGTTTTTCCAAGATTGCTGCCCATATTTTGTATTATTGTAAATAAGAAAAATGCTAACTTCAATGCAATCCATCTGATTGAAGTTTCAATTAGCAGATTTGCAAGCCTTGATACAAAAAATTTAACTATTATTAGTTTGCCAAGGCTATATAAACAAAAATCAGTCGCATATTTTTAGAATTTAATTTAGTTTTTTTTAAGTATAATGAAGTTCTCTTTTAGACTCCGTTTAAAAATCAAATTGTAGTAGATTTTACCGTAATGTAGTAACGTTATCGCTGGAGTAGATTTGGATATAAATATCTTATTATATTCACACCTGTTATCTAGCCTAAAGCTGATTTTGAGCTCGTGCGCTATGGAAACTATATGAAGTACAAATAATAATTTTACATAATATTTAAATATGTTTCACCATATAAAAAACATGACTTGAGGAACAAATCAACATCTGTGTTCTTCACATACACAATTGCCCCGGCCAGTCTGTTCGAATAATGGCAATAGACTCGCCCACTATTACATGCGAAACGTGGGTGATAATCCACCTCTGCCTTCCGCTTCGTGGTTGAATGTGATATTACCAGTATTACCACTGAGACAAACGTCTCAAATATCCTTTGCGTTATTTTGTCAATTTCACCTCTGTAATTTTCAAATTGTTATCAGCGCAGTGGCTCGATCGAAATGATCCGATCACAGTTAGCCCTTTGGCCAGACTTCGCGTTCGGTATGGCCAACTTTATTATTTATCAGATAGTGAAATATCGGATCAACATAAATAACTGATACCACTCGATATATTATCGTTGCTAGTTGCTTAAGAGTTTCAGTTGAGGACGCGTGTCATTGCTCGCCATCTGAACTGACTGTTCCCGTGAATATAATAGTGGTTTATTTAAGTGACATTTGAAAATGCATTACTACAATTGGGAGTGAGTCTTTATTTTTGTAGTTTATTCAGAAAATATTTAATTGAATTTTATGACGGTAATAAAATACCTCAATTTAATTTATCAATTTTTCGGATCAGTCGTAAAATTACTTATAGCCAGTGTCCGCTTTTCAAGTCTGTTTTTATTATGTGTAATAATATATTCATGTTTAAATTTCATTCCATTTAATTTTTAGGTCTCATTTTACTTTTATTTCGTCTGCAGCGTATGAACAGAATAGTTATGGAGTTTATAAAATATTTCCGCGATAAATGTATATTTATTTCTGTAAATGTATGTAACAAATGGACTTATTAAGCCAATCCCGTGGTGGTCCTGGTGACCGCATTTTGCTACAGCCGCGTTAAGTGCCTGGCCCTGCTCTATTATGTAATAATGAGTTGATAATTTATTCTTGTCGCTGATTTGACTTTGAGTTCGGGCTATCACGCTCAATATCAATACAACTTGCACTTCGCAATGTTATCAGCGTCTTAATGACTGGCTACCTACGTGTATTGTTGCTATTTGTGGTTTAGTTGCTGATTGTAGACAAGGTCTCGGACCTTGGGTTTATTAGTACACACATACATACATATGTTACGCCTTTCTCCCACAAGGGTAGGCAGAGATCACTTCTTTCCACATGTTACGATCCTTACTTCATTAGCTTCTTTTTATTAGTGATTTTTATAATCAACGTTAATAAAGTATAATTTCCACCGAACGGCTCCCACCGCATCGGTCCGATGCGGTGGGAGCCGTTCGGAAGGGATTTATTTATGGTGTATAGAAAGTATCCTGAGATGCGCGATCGGCTCCGATCAGCTGTCGTCGCGTGAAGTTACATTTTAATGTTTTTCATAGTCCATACTAAAATAATCATAGAACATATTCATATAAATACAGTTTCAAACTATTATAAATTTTGTGCGGAATCAACATCCTACCGGACGCGATCGGCTGTCGGCGCATGTTCGTATCCTTTCCGATCCAAAGCGATGCGAGCCGTATGATAAAAATCATTCTTAAATATACTGGAAAAGCGACGGTCAATCGCATGAGCATTTTAAAACCTTAATCCGATTCTGGTCGGCACACTCCCGCTACGTGTTGTGAATTGATATTTGTAGCAAGCGCCAAAATAAGCAGAACCAAAGTTGATTCACGAAATGCCGTTCGCGCTTACAGAGTTCTCTGCCTGCCCACACTTGTGTTGGCGATTGCCCGGTTCAATCACCGGATCAGTGAGCAAAACAACTAATACACTCGATACCGGGTGGCTACGTTGTATCGGCGCCTGCCTCGTGTCAGATGACGTCACGTGAGATATTGTAGCAGCTCAAAATTAGCATTGAAATGCTCGGTCCGCAAATTTCGACATGACAAAAAAACTTTTTTAATTCTTTTCCACAACAACCGTTTGTCTGGTGAACGTATAAATAAGTTTTAAAAGGTTTTTGAACCTTGGAATCTAATATTCCATAAACAATTTTTCGGCTTACGAATTTTGTACCCATGCGAGACGTCAGTTCAGATGAAACTTTTGTTCGAAGGCTAGTTTACTCTTTGCATTCGTTTCTGGAAATGAAAACGGGTTTCCGATTGGCCGGTCTTACGTTTTTTTCCGCTATTAGAAGCGATATAGTTCAAGTGGAGCACGGCGGGGTGTCGCAATGCGCCGATGCACAATATGGAAGCGGGATTGCAAGTATTGCAACGCACACTTTCACCGCTAACCAGTTTGTGCCATTGCGAATACATTGTACTACGAGCGGGGCGATCATTGCACTTCTCCAATAGAATTTCAACATCGGCAAATTTGTCTCGTGAATTTTTAAGGCACGAGATTAAAAGATAACAAGCAGTTTTGACAGTTCTTCCGTACTGTTTAAGTGTTGGTGAACTCCAGTCTAAAGTAACATGAACTTCAAACGCAGAAATAAGATAAGGAATGAGATTGTGGAGTAATAGACTTGGATGGTTTGGTCATGTTATGCGAAGAGATGTAAGCTTGGCAGAAGTATGTTAGGTATGGACGTGGGAGGACGTAGAAGGAGAGGAAGACCAAAGAAGTGATGGATGGATGGTGTAAAGGCGGATGTGATAGCGAGAGGAGTGGATGAAGAAAACATGTTGTGCCTAGAGCGGATGGAGAGATAAGGGCAGGAAGAAGAAGATTATGTTTAAAGAATTCATGGGAACTTCGCGGTGCAGATTCAAAATGCTGGTGGTTCCGTTTCGAATAGTCTAAGTTCCACTGTTTACAATTTAGATAATGGGACTCCTTTTACTGATGGCGCTCGTCCAAGCTAGTAGCCGGGTCGTACTCTACAAACCCGACAGTCCGCTTTATACGCACTAGTTTTTCATTTAGGCGTACTTACTCATTGGAACGGCTAGTGTTTTGTAATACTTACAAAGAGTTACATGTACCTGTAGTGAAGCTGTACTCCCGCGTTCGTATGATTTAAAAATATCTAAGGCTCGAATGATTATATTTTTTGGTCTTTTGTCGTTCTTAGCTTTGCTATGAATTGTTTGGTTGTTAATTGTTATACGTACTTAATAATAATGCCTTATACATTTAAGTTTTAGTTTGTATAAAGAAATTTAATATTGATATTGTCATAGGTACTAACTATCAAATTAAATGTCTATGAGACGTGGTTTCAGTAATAGCCATATACCATTGTATAATACGATTACGTGTTGCAATGAAAGCGTTCTTTTGAGGTCAGTGCCCCGACGATTGAAATTGAAATTCAAATATTAGAAGCTTACTTTTTGGAACAAAAATCTTAAATTTCTTACGTAAATATACTAAAAACTGCAGTTCGACACAGACACTCTACTCCGATATTACGTTACTCTGACAAATACTATTACCTTTTTTTTAATAGTATTATTTAATAAGTAATAGATTAAATAAGTTGAGACGTATTATAGTAATTAGCCGTGTGGTGACGGCAGAGTAGAATACAATTGTCACCATCCCAAATCTCTCCCGTGGGTGTCGTACAAGGCGACTAAGGATAAATCAGTGATGAGGAATGGGCAGCAGCGTTCCTCTTATACTACCGCCCTGACAATGTACTGCGACTTTTGTGCCCGATAAATGGCAATAGGCTCGCCACCTATTACATGGGACTTAACATAATTGGCGAAACGCGGGTGAGAATTCACCTCTGCCTACCCCTTCGGGGATATGGGCGTGATTTATGTATGTATGTACGTATTACAGTAATAGTTATTAAACTGAACAATAACGTGAAATTGTAAATTTATCAACACTTAACTTACATTTTTATAACTAATGGTTTAGTCACACTGCGTGCAGGGTTTAGATTTAACATCCCGTTAATATTACGGTTTCGCTTGTTCTAAATAAATTTCATTAAATTCTTTAAACACGTTCATATCTTTCAGGTACTGTTTAACTATCCTTTATTTAATTTTAGGTTTCAATTGGAGTCACCATTTTTTTATAAACTATAGGTCGCCTAAATTCATGGCATTTCACTCTTCACTCCTTATTGATTCTTTTTTTAATTTTTTCTACCCTGTTCCCAGTCTATCTGGGGTCGGCGCAGTATGTTTCCTCTTCCATTCATATTCACTTCTTATTGATTGAATTAGGAAAATGTTTAATTGAACATTTAAATTCTTATTGTCGAAGCTCTCAACACAGAATTGTGTATTATTCGCCGCCGGCCACGAGCGATTCACACAAATTGAGGTGTTTTTATCCTCCAGTTTTTTGTAGAGTGATCCACAATCGACTGAGCTATTCTTATAGAGAGCAAAGCCTCTTCTATTCTTATTGATTCTTCTTCCTCTGTTTCCTGCCCTCTTCCCAGTTTATCTGGAGTCGGCGCAGTATGTTTGCTCTTCCATTCATATTCATTCCTTATTGATAAAATTAGGAAAAGGTAGAATGGACATCTAAATTGTTATTGTATTGTAAGCTCACAGCATTGCGTATTATTCGCCGGCGGCCGGCCACGAGCACACAAATTGTGGTGTCTCATTATCCATCAGTTTTTTGTCGAGTGGTCCACATCCGACTGAGAATAGACGGGTGCAAAGTCCGCTCCTCAAGGCGAGCGCGTCAAGGCGAGCGCATATCTGCGGCAGCCTGCGCACGATGTATCTCTGTTGTTATGGATCACCTCATTAGCGGTACACGTGGCCGTGCAGTGTTTAAGTCAATAACTGTCACCGTCTAACGCCTGGACCATACTTATGCAGAAGTGAAGCGATGGTGGATGACCCTAAATTATAATGGGTCACCTGATTAACCTTTTTTTGAAGCGGGGAAATGCATTTATTCATTATATTAGTATTCCGCGGATCTGTAAGGTATTCCGCGGTGTAGGACCCTAAAAATGCGTCTCCATCTATAAAGCCGGGACTACTAAGGGTGATAGTAAACATATCATATCGCCTGTCCCGACTTGTCGCATTTGTTCCGTGGACGCGTCTCCTCGTGCGAATGTTGCATTGTCATCATCGACGGACGACCGAAATCACCAGTTTAACCTAACCTAACCCACGAAATCGATATTTTGGCTTCCATTTAATGGATAATGGCGTCTATTTAACAATTTGTAGCCATCATATTAATTTTGATGTAAATTTCTTTTTTTGGGGGTCAATTTATTATTTCTGAATTATAATCAACCAATACCAGTTCTAAATTAGTTGTTTACAATGATTTGCACTTCACAGGTTTAATGGAATTTAGATCTTAACTACATAAGACATTGATCCAATTTCTTCTGACACCTGTCGGATATATGTACTATAATTGTTTTGTTCGTCCATATTGCAGTTACGCCTCAAGTTTCTCGTCTACGGCTGGTGCTAACCATTGTAATTTTCCTCTAGGGCCTTAATGGTTTGTCTGTTAACTCAAACCATTAACATAACTGTGACCTAAATTAGAATTCGTGTTCGTGTCTACTGTTTTTGTTGATTATTCGTTTTTTGTGAATCACCTATTTACTTCTACTGATAATAATTAATTGGTTGTGCAATGAAAATAACAAGTTATCACAACCCAAAGGTTGCAAGATAATGTTTCAATAAATTTTGCAGTCTTCGCTTTCGCAAAAATTAGGGCTTCACATACATACATACATAAATCACGCCTATATCCCCGAAGGGGTAGGCAGAAGTGAACTAGCACCCACGTTTCGCCAGTTATGTTAGGTCCCACGTAATAGGTGGCGAGCCTATTCCCATTTATCGGGCACAATAGTCGCAGTAGGTACATAGCTAGATGGTATAGGGAGGAACGCTGTTGCCCATTCCTCATCCTTAGTCGCCTTGTACGACACCCACGGGAGAGATCTGGGGTGGTGACAATGTATTCTACTCTGCCGTCACAACACGGCTGGCGATAAAGATAAGGGCTTCGATTTCTCAAAATCATTTCCTATAAGTATTCAAATCTTATAACGCAGTCCGAAAACCGAAAAAACTATGTCTCTAGTTTCCTACATTGTTGAACCCTAAAAAGTCTCCCATCTTGGAACTATTCCAATAGATAGTGGACGGAGTAATTATTATCCAACAGCTCCCAGTTTTTATGAACTAATATTGTCCTTTATCGTTCTTTGTCGCTCTGCTATCGTTATAACATTAAACTGTTTTTATTCAGAACAAAGTAAACGTTTGATAATACATACAGGTGTATGTGTTATCAAACGTTTACATCGATCTAAAATAGGTAAAGTGCTATTTTATTTCAAAATTTCGAAATAAACTTAATTTATTTTGTAATTTATTTTCAATGTACACTTCCTTTGCGTTAAACCGTTTATAATACTAATTATCCAACATCATACATGGTTTACAGCTTATAGAAAAATCATAATGAATGTGTTATATTTGTTTGATTGATCAGGTTATTTTTAATATAACATTTAATATTACGATACGGTTCATTCGTTTCAAATCAAACCTGATGTGTCCATTCAGATAATTATCAATACGTGTAAGCTAGCGTGCCTGCAGTGCCATATCCTTCACATGTTGCCAGATTGCAAGTTAAATTTACTTAAATCATATGTTGCCATATCAACACTTAAGCCTTTTATCTGCAATTTATATTGGGGTGAATGTGGTTCGAGTGATAGATAATGGCTCATTACAAAACAGTGATTACGTTTTTTGATAAAAATAACTGTTCACTTTACAACCGAATGGGTGCCTATCTGTGTGTTTTGTTACTTATTTGTCGTAATATTGCACCTGTAGATAATTCATAGTTGGATTATAAAAGTACTTATACATATTAAAATACCCACAGCAATTGACTAGTAAGAAATACTGTAAAAATCATTTGGCTTGGCATACACGTTAGCTGCCGGCTGAAAGATTTTAGGTTTTTGAAAGATGCAGTGATGAAGCACCAGAAATTCTGAATGTACTAACTAACTACCTATATACCTACTGCGATATTCGTGCTCGATAGATGGCAATAGGCTCGCCATCTGACTAATCTTAATTGGCGAAATGTAACCCTTTCGGGCATAAATCGGCGACATAATTATGTAACTATTTTAAAATATTATTATCAGCATGACATAAGAATGCAACAAGTATTACCAGAAAAAGATTAATACTGATAACATTGCAGCGTATCTACTCATTTAATTAAATTATTTAAACATAAAAAGAACTAGTTTACCTCAATTTGCGTTTAAAGGCGACGTTAGCAATTAAAACGAATGCCTTGGCATCAAGGAGGAACTTGAGGCTAGACGAGGTCCACCATAACTGGTAATAGATAGCGGTATTCATTGTCACATGTCTGGTTGCAACGTATCCATGGCTAGGGTCAAACTTAAACGGTATCAATAATCTCTGTGCATAACAATTATACTAAACACATTCCTAGGTTATTCGATTTAAATTTTAACATTATATGAATGTTAGAAAAATTTGTACAAAGTTTTTGGTGGTTAGAACGGGAATCGAACCCATAATTTTCAAAATTTATTTTCTAACCACCAAAATTTTGTACATTCCTAGATTGGGTAGAAATGTCTTTTAATAATAATTCAATGCCACAGTTTAACTATGAAAATCTTTAGAGAGAACACAAGCTGCGCCTTATTACCTACACGCCTGAAAGGGTTAATTAATGTTTATCATAAACCAGTCTTCAACGAGACACGTTGGTCCCAGAGGCACATGAAAGTACAAATATAATTTTACTTGTTCTCTCGAAAAACTTTATCTTCAGTTTATACTGCGTTTGCTGATGGTTTTTCTTCTTCTCCCTGCCCTTATCCTACACTAAGTAGGGTCGGCACAACGTGTCTTCTCCTTACACTCTTGTCCTCTATCAGAGAAGTGAGCTCAGCGTGAACTCCCCTCTTCCTCGTATCATCTTTCACACAATCCATCGAACTCTTCTCCGGTCTTCCTCTCTTTCTATGTCTATCCACATTCGTACTTAACATCATATTTCTAGTTATGTAACATTCATCCCTCCTCATCACATGTCCGTACCACGCTAAGCTGTTGCTCCTCAATTTTTCGATCATCGGCGCTACTTATATTTCGTTTGCTATTGGTTTTTATAATAATTATATCGATATAATACAACACTCAGTTTTGCAGATTATGTTTCCCAAAGGCATCGTTATAACCATGCTACTAAACAGCTTCGCTTGATCCATAATTAACGTCACATTAACTGTCGTTTTTACGTTGATTTCAAGGAAGCGGTTCGTTACTACTTTAAAAATAAAATTAAAGAAGGAATAGGAAATTATCGTGAGAATCAACCCACCGGACCAACGAGGCGAGTCCTTCGAAGCACCTGACTAGTCGCAAGCCAAAGTTTTACAAGCTTAGAAACGGCTACACGTTCCTCATCATTTAATTCCTAGTGCCAATAGGAAATTCTCGTATGAAATACTTCTGTCATGCGTGTCACAGAACTTTATGAACATTATAATTCCAAATCAGGATCAATAATACTGCCGCTTGTTCCTATAAATAAAGCATGTTAGCATAAAGCTTGTTCGTATAATGTAACGACAAATTACTAATAACTGCCGATTATTTATGGAATGTAAACGGTTTCTTCTTCTACTTCTGTTTCCTCTGTTGCTTGTCTCTCCTAATTAGCTGCGTTCATATCCTCTCATATTATTTTCTTTCACTATCTACCCCATCATCTCTTCTATAGTACACACATTTCCTTTTACATCTTTTACATTTATACTTTTATCACTAATTTTTTCACATGTACAGTCAACCGCACGTCAGACTACCACAAAATGGCCAAATTTCTCAGTCGATTTTGTGCTCTATTATTACCAAATTAAGGTTGACAAACGATTGAAGAAATTTGACAATTTTGGGTAGTCTGAAGTGCCGTTGACTGTACTATGATACTTCTCATAAAATGCTCATACCAGTCCCAGGGAATCGTAATGCATGACAGCCTCATATATTTGTTAATAATCTCTCCGTCCGCTACATTGTAGGATGCACTTTAATACTATTGTGTATTATCTTACTTCTTATTATGGTTCTTGTTACTTCTTATTAAATTCATCGACGAGTGTTCAATTGTATTTATAGCTTTTTTGTTTTTAAAAGCACAAAAATACGGACAATGTATTGGAGCAAAAGATACCCCGACTTCTCACTAATGACCATAAGAAACTTCAAAGCATTGAATAGCTTTTATTTTTTTAGTGTCGTGTGTTATTTATTTTTTAAATGGAATGGCGATGCACGTGTTACGGTTATTAGAGGGTAGCTCTTATCACCAACTGTATAGCATATACCGGCCGTTGAAATGATTCGTCTGGAGTATTCGTCGAATGTAACCTGTATCGGAATTGTTCGTTAAACGTAATAAAGTTTACTATTGTAAATAATATAAGCGTTTAATAAGGGTCTATTCTATATTCTGAATAGTATCGCTTAAGAATGTGTTTTTATTTTAACTGCTTATTCTGAGAGCGGAAAACGTGGTAACATGTAAAAAAGGAAGTTCGAAAGTTACCTATTTTGATTTTTATTTTATCATTATTTAAATGTAAAATAAAAATCAAAATAATAAATAATACATTGTTACACAGAAAATTGTGTTTAGAAAAATGGTTCAATTCCCACAACAATAACTTTTCTAACCCCAATTTTCTTTGTGAGAAAGATAATTCACTTCTCAAGAACATATAGTTTTAAACCTTTGTGACATACTATGCAGCTACATTGTCTTAATGCATGATTCTGTACTGCCTTTATACAAAAGGAGTTAAACTATCAGCTTTCGCTCGGCGTTTCGTGTTTTTTTTTGGCTATTAAGGCGAGTTGCCCTTGGTGTACCTACTCGTTTGCAGTGCAATGGCTTTTTTAGACTAGTTTTGGGTTCACTTTTAGGTTGGAGATACAATTTTTCACTTCTCTTGCATGGAAAGATAAATACTGTTTTTATACTATTTACTTATATTTATACTATTTTTTATACTACTATTTATCACATCTCGTAACTATTTAAAGTACTTATTGCTATAAATATTATTAATTGAAAATTAGCTGTGTAATCTGTAAATGTAAAAAATGACAAATCAAATCTTGTGAGGTCTATGGTGTAGAATCTAGAGGCTAGACTTTAACTTTGAGCACCAACTTTAATTGACGTCTCTGAGTGCGGCAGTAGGTACGGAAGTCATCAGTGACGCGCTAGAGCTAGACGGTCAACTAACTGCATAATAATTATGAAAAACTAATCGAGACATGTATGTGACCGCACGGAGAGCGCATGCGTGCAGGTCAAGGGCCCGGGGGCCCGCTGAATCCGGTGATGGTGCTCTCTCTCCCAACGCCGCTCTGTGACACTGACCTGGGGGCCTAGACAAAGCAACATACCGACAAAGATAACGAAGTTCGATAAAGCAATATGTATGATATTTGACGTAAGTCGTCGTGAAATCACGTAACCAAAATCGTCTTCGTAAGTTTCTAGTTATGTTGATAGCGCAAGCTAAGACGCTGTTGATATCAAAGTAATATGGCCGATCGTGACGAACTTCGACACGTTATCGTTATGAAACGATTGCCACTTGGCTACGGGCCCAACCCTCGTAGCACGGAACGTGGACACATCTCCACGGGGGAAAGAAAATCTTTTCCTCTTGCTCTTACTGCCACTAAATTCCGAGACAAAACACTGTCAAGTGTTGGAGAGAGACTTGTCCACGTACTCGTGCTAGGCCCGCAGATAGTTGATTGATATCCACTAATTCGTTTATTCTATATACACTTGCGATGCGCCACGTCTGTGCTAGCGATATGTTACGATAGCGGTTGATCTCTTTGTTTAATTATTAAGACATTTTTCTTATATTTGAAATTAGTTTTAAGTTTAGGTATCGTAAGTAGGTGATTATTGATGACTAGTTTCGACGATTTGGACGGCATATTATGTACCTTTTTATGTTTTTCAAGTTGGTAAGCCGTAAACGTTCTTCGAATTTTACGTTTGTTCTTTATCGATCTATTGATCTTGATATAATTATACGAAGATGTTACACAACAAATTACTTCATAGGCCACGCCATAGTACGGTTAAATGATCATCGATAATCTCATTGCGACCCAATTTGCATTCAATCAAGTTAAGGATAGCCACGTGTCCACCGACTTTAAGCCGTGATAAATCCTAGTATTGCTGCTTACAGACATCATGGAGATTTGGTTCACAACAAAACTACATACATACATAAATCACGCCTATATCCCCGAAGGGGTAAGCAGAGGTGAACTGGCACCCACGTTTCGCAAATTATGTTAAGTCCCATGTAATAGGTGGCGAGCCTATTGCCATTTATCGGGCACAAAAAGTCGGCAGTTGCTAGGTGGTATAAGAGTAATGCTGCTGCCCATTACTCATCACTGACTGATCCTTAGTCGCCTTGTACGACACAGGAGAGATTTGGGGTGGTGACAATTGTATTCTACTCTGCCGTCACCACACGGCTAACAACATAACTAAACAGAAATAAATACGTCATATCTTGGACATTGAACGCCCCGTTTATCAATTCGAGGAAAATGTAATTAATTACAAACCTTAACACTTGATTGACCTATTCAAGAGTCATTCCTTCGTCGGTTAAAGTTCGACTTAAATACAAAGTTCAAAATGCATTAAAATTAATTTATTGTAATTAAATTAAATTGTTTGTTATAATTAGTTCAATTTAACCTTACTTACCCTTCAAGTGGCAGTATTTTATCGCCAGATCGTAGATAAATGTAGTTACTTTGAAAATGTTCTAGAAGTCTAAACTAACTAATTACAGCTTATCAATCATGTGTTATACTTAGATAATTGCCGATAAATCAGTAATTTTGTGTTGCGATTAATTATCTCAACCAATAACAAGACTGTATTCTAGTTTATTTATACTTTATAGTGTAACTGCCGCACTTAGAGACGTCAATTAAGTCTCTGAGTTCATTAAGGCCCGAGTTCACCAACACGTAAAACAAGCGATTTAAAAATAACCGCCAGTTTTTGACAGTTGCCATATGGTAAAATATCAAAATCCGACGTTTAAATAATAATCGCCTGTTTATGTGTTGTTGAACTCCAGCCTTAATGCTCTGCCTTCATTAGTGCTAGTGAAGAAGGACTAAATTGAATGAATTAGCGTGCCGTCTGGAGATCTAGGCGAGCTGTAGGGTTTAACGGCAAACAGCAATTGTTTTAGCCTGTACTGTTAGCTACGAGAGGGTCGTAGACATCGCCTGTAAAGCGATACCTTTTGAATAAATCACGACCAACGCTAAATTAACTTTCCTTTTATCCGTTGTTTGGTTTGATTACTGGTCTTTTAGTCTTTCTTCTGTTACCGAATAGTTCAAGTGTCAGAAAGTTTGAAGTATGTGTATCGTATAGTCTATTCTACCGAATATATTTAAGCACGGAGCACTAAACCATTGTATTTAAGTTAATATTTAATACTTAGCACTACAGTATAAATAGATAGTTTTTATTATCGTATTCCTCAACTAGGCTGAAGTTCAAGAAAGTAGATACAAGCGTTTCCAGTAGCATTTTTCGTCACGTTTGCATCGACTGACAACCTGTCAACTTGTACGCCTTGATCCCTCGAGTTTATTCACCAATTGCTTTTTGCGGTAAAATTACTGATCGTTTAAGTATCTCGTATACTTAAACGATCAGTAATTTTACTTTATTTCACTTCTGGGCAACCTGTTTGTGTTATCTCAACAAGTTTAGTACCTCGTACATCAAGTTAAGTACCTCGGTCATAAGTTTATTGGTATTTGGCTTAAGCGGTAATTAGTAATTATAGTTGTGTTTAAAAGATCAATGTGCCCGATAGATGCCAATGAGCTCGTCCCCTAGCATGGAACCTAACCTAATTGGCGTAACGTGGGTGTTAAATAACCTCTGCCTACCCCTTAGGGGATAATCTTCACTGCCAATAAACTTACATTACCAATTGCATTATTGGCAGTAGTAAATCTCGTTTCGTTTGTGAACGGGCTCCAATATGTTTTGAAACATTGATATTGCCTTGGATTGAAATATCGGACGGTTTTATCGCGTTCATAAGAAGAAGCAGACGGAAGCTTTCAATGTACTATTGCAAATAATAAAATAGTTGCGAGTTGTTGTTCCATTGAAATTGAATGAAATCTGTTTTCAGTTGTAGACGCGGTGAAGGAATTTAATTAGAACCTCTTGAGGAATTTAATTTACTTACTTCAGCTGCTACTCCCGTGGCTCTAGTGCCTGGAGAAATAATTCATAGCGTAGAAATGGTTTTGGAGGCAGTACTTTGTCTGACGTCAATTTTGTTCCTAGTACCTAATCGCTATATGGATGACATGATTAGTCAAAAGCTGTCTGAATTGTTTTATTATTATAGTTATTATTGGTATTTTTGCTATTAATTAATAAGCAATTTATAATCAGTTTAAAAGTGATGATCGCATCAGGGTTTGGTCACGTGGAAAGAATGAATGAAATTAGAATGACAAACAGCATGGCGGAATTGAATGGAGACATGGGAAGGGCAAAGCCTAGGCGGATCTATCATAATCCTAATAAAATAACGAAATTGAATGTCTACTAACAAAGGGCTAGGTCAAGAGTACACGAAACCGACGGGCGTGCCTGAAGACATTAATGAGATTGGATGGCGAAAGAAGTATTGTAAGGATCGTAGCAAGTGCAAAGATAGTGGTCTCTGCCTACACCTGTGTGTGGAAAGAAAGGCGTGATTGATACATATAATTGTAGATAAATTTTTAGAAAGAAAAATAGGTTAAGTAATTATTACCTATTGTTCTACAAATATGTGTTCGATTCCCGAATCAAACACATATTTGACAATATTAATGATACTTTATTCAGGAACTATATTCAAAGATGCTGACCACTTATTATCGACAGATAGACACTCTTACTGCCGCACTAAGAGACGTTTAAAATTTATAAATTAATAAATAATAATAAATATTTTTACACTCACTCCTATCATCTATCCCAAAGTAAGTAGCCTAAGCACTTGTGTTATGGATACTAGATGACAGACATATTTTTAAAATAATGATGTATATAAATGTTGAAAATATACTACATAAATATATACACAACCATGACTCGGAAACAAACATTTGTAGTTATCACAAAGTTTGCCCCTACCAGGACTCGAACCCGGTACCTCTTGGCCAATACCCAGCAATCTGAGGCGGCCGTCATCGTCTAGAACTAACTTCACCTGATTATTAGCCATCAGTTTCCTTGTATAACCATCCTTTCAGCTCGATTGCGCAGAGGATAGCGTGCTCGACTGGAGGTTGCGTAAACTAAGCAACGTTGGGTAAACTTGAAATGGCGATGCAGAAAATTTACATCTACATACATATTTCTCGCTGAAACGGCGTCCTACTCCGGCACAGGTGAATTAACACCCACGTTTCGCCATGTAACAAGGGGCTAGTCGATTGCCATTTAACAGGCACCCAAATCGCAGTATATTGCTAGATGGTAAAAGAGGACCGCTGCTGCCCATTAGGTACTCATCGCTGTCTTTACACTTAGCCTCCTTGTACCGACCACCGCAGAAGAGAAGAGGGGTGGTGACATTTGAATTCTGCTTTGCCGTCTGAATGACGGTGCAATAAAACTAACAGCGGAAGGGATTCACACATTCGCAACTTTAACCTAAAGGCGTGTGGTTAATTAGTGTTTCCACTAATCACTGTGACAAGTCGTCAGCTAATTAGTTATGAGTCAACACTGATTGCAGGATCTAGATCAACGGACGCTCCCACATTGCGCCAGCTTATTTTTATCAGGGGAGATTATCTCTCCAGATGTGCATAGCCATGCAAGATACCAATCGGTGTGGTTAGGGTTCCGTATTCTTCTTCTGCCCTGATTCTAGTCTCTCTGGGGCCGGCGCAGTATGTTTCTTATTCCATTCACATCGGTCAGACGTCATCAAGCCATCCACTCCATTTTGATTCATATCATCCGTCACACCGGAAAGGTGCTAGTGAAGAATGAATGTATATAAAAAGAGCCATGTCGAGAGTCCGATGAACGGAAAGAGAGATTGGAATAACAACATTCCAATCCATACTGCTCAAGGTTTTGGCTTAGGTTCCGTGTTACGGACCCTTATACTAAGACTCCGCTGTCCGTCCGTCCGTCTGTCAGTCTGTCACCAGACTGTATCTCATGAACCGTGATAGTAAGACAGATGAAATTTTCACAAATGATGTATTTCTGTTGTCGCTATAACAACAAATACTAATAAACAGAATAAAATAAATATTCAAGGGGGTTCCCATACAACAAACATATATTTCTTTGCCGTTTTTTTATAGATAATGGTACGGAACACTTCGTGCGCTAGTCGCTCTCGCACTTGGCCGGTGTTTGTATTGTTTTATTTAACAACTTGCACGAAATATTTTATTCCACGAAAGTCTCTGTTTGGGCAATGACGCATTGGTACGTTCACCTCTCCAATACACCTGCTGTACTGTTTGATAAGGGTCAATAAATTTTTACTGTAATTGTAAAATACATAGTAGAAATCAATAACTTGTCAATGTCAACTGGAGGTGTTGTTTATTCATTTCAATCTAATATTATTGGTAATTGTACTTATGTTTAGTTTATTTATTTAACTTTTCAGACTGTACAATGACACCCAATGACATATATATATTTAGTGTCTTTTGATATCCATCTATTGAGTCTTTTGGTCTCCACGTTTGGTTGGTTTGGGCTCCATTTGCCCTTTGGATCTTATCCCTTTCTATTAAATTGTATTGTTGTTAGATTACGATGATGATCAAGTAAGATCATCATCATCATCATCAAAAGCCTTTTAAGCCGAGCGCGCTATGCCACCGCGCTAGCGAGCTCCTTCATCCAGTAAAATATAATTATATTGGTATTTACATAGGTGAAAGCTCTAACCCTTGCCGTTTGTCTTCCAGCCCGGAGTCATGGTGGGTGTCGGCCGTGCTCAGGACGATCAAGGCGGTCGCGCTGGTCTGCGACATCCTCACCTTCCCAGTTCACCTGCTGCTACAGAGGCCATGGAGGAAACGGGCGCTCTCTCGCCGTATTAAGGTAACTATGTTGTTACTTGTGTTGCCACTTCTAAAATCTGCCTCTTAAAAGTAATAACATGACAAATTAAAGGGGGTTTGTTATTCTAGTGGGCATTTTTTATCGTGCCTTTTTTATTTGGTAACATTTTTTTATATTAAATGCATTAGTCAGCATTATCGTATTCTTACCTCATTATGTTTGCGCTCGGCACAATATGTCGTGTACTTAGGTATGTCTCATCTCTTTTTTATCATTCTTGTTAGCAGAGGGTATATTGTAATACTTGTATATTTTCCTGCTTATGTGTTCCTATATAATAATAATTTAGATTTCCCCCCTTCTACCTAATATACCTAATGGTGACAATAAAATAAAAACAACCAGTTGGACAGTAGTAAATTTATAATTTCAATTTAATACAAATTTAACACAATTTATAATTTAAAATTTACATAAGCAGTAATTAAAAAGAACCAAGACCAAGGAGTTCGGGTGGAGTCGTTCTGGTCGATAACGAGTGGGACGAGTATATGAATCTAAATTATATTAATCTGTCTATATCTATAGAAGTCTATCTTTATCTCCGAGCCTTCAGCCGCCTGGTGGTTAGTAAGGTACCTGACTGTAGAGAAGTGTAGTAGGGAGTAGCAATTCCTCACAGGATTACCCGCTAGGTCCAGTCCACAATCAAGACAGCTTTAACTGGAGTCTCTTTACTCGTACCAAAGGACCCTTTCGGGTCAGTGACACAGTATGTATTCCTTTTAATAACAGCTGTTATTCGGAGAATCACTTTCTTGCTCCGATATAATATTTATAAAATTCTTCTGAAATTTGGAAAATTCCACCAAGGTAAGAAGACCATCAAAATTTTACAGCGTCTCGCTAGGAATTTTAAAACGGAATCAATTCCACTTCCGAATTTCAAAATAAGCGCTCGTCATTGGCCGTATAGTTTGACAATCGAATCCTGAAATTTTGTAAGGCTACTAGGCCGGACTAGGGCAACGATTCTGTATCATACAGCCAAGATAACATTGACAAATTGACAATTTCTTCGATCTCTAAAAAATCTATTCTAAGGGAATTTTAGGCAACAAATGTGACCACTGAAGACCTAACGAAACCTAAACGCCGAATAAATACTAAATAAAATCCTAACCTGCCAAAATACAACATTATTGTCTGGAAACCAAGGAAAAAGTAAAGTAATATTTTTTATAACACTTGGGGGTTATATAACCACCCAAACCAAGCAACTCTTATCTGAACTTTTTCCTTTTTTTTTTTTTTTTTTTTATAAGTCCCCAATTATGCCAATTTCTCTTTGCAAACCCAAAATTATTATGACAACTAATGTCATTGTCACTGTCAGTCAGTTTGTCAATTTTGACTTTGACGACTTTGACAAGTGACAAAATGACAACGTTACAATATAAGGACAGTAATAAGTTATGGGCAGCAGCGTTCCTCTTATACTGTGATTGTGGCCTATTAGATGGCAATAGACTCGCCACCACATGGTGCTTAAGATACTTGGCGAAACGCGGGGGTTGTCATTTCTGCCTACCCCTTCGGGGATATAGGCGTGATTTATGTGTATATGTAGAAAATATTAGGCGGGGAATTCATTAGGACCTCATTTGTATAAGCCAGACTGACTGTGACGGTCCCTACACTAGGCAAAAATCACACAGACCTAAGAAGCGAGGTCCGGCGTGCATGTCTGCCTGCAGGCACTATCTATCTATTGGCACAATCTGCAATTTAGTCGGCCAACTTGAAATCATATTATTATGTCTCCGGTTTCTCTTATATTTGTTTTTATCATTTGCTGAGAGGAGTGTTCTCTCCCCGTTACAGGCGCGCATAACGCAGAGCGCGAACGACAGCGTGACCGTGCGCTCGGTGTGCGAGCCGTGCGAGTTGCACGTGCGAATGGTGCGCGACGGCGTCGACACCATGGAGGCGATGCTGCGGGCGGCGGCCGCGCGCTGGCAGGCGCGCCCGTGCCTCGGCACGCGCACCGTGCTCGGCGAGCAGGACGAGCCGCAGCCCAACGGGAGGCTCTTCAAGAAGGTCAGCACCCACACTAACAGCTGCCGATCTCACCTGGACGATTAGAAAGAACGCCTCAGATCCCCCCAATTGAGCTTCACTTTGAACCCTCAAAGAAAAAGAACCGTCTAAGGCCTTCATCGTCACTTATCATCGGGTGAGATAAAGGGCAAGAGCTACCCAGTCTAGCATATAAAAAAATCTTCCATCCATAGGGAAGGCCTGTGCCTCAGCATTGGGGACAAACTTTTGTGAGGCCTCAGCCTGATGGTGTTGTTTGTGTGTATATGTAAACAAACCTATTGAACTCGAATAGGTGTCCTAACCAGTGGGCAGTGGAGGAGCTTGCTAGCGCAGTGGCACAGTGCGCTTGGCCTGCGATTTCGTAAACTAAGCAATTTCGCTAAGGCCGGTCATTGGATGGGTGACCAAAAATTTATTATCTCGAGATCCTCCGTGCTTCGGAAGGCACGTTAAGCCGTTGGTCCCGGCTGCATCTGCAGTCGTTAGTACCCACCAACCCAATGGGTTATGGCCCAATCTCCCTATATTCTTCCATCCATAGGGAAGGCCCGTGCCCCAGCAGTGGGGACATTAAAGGGCTGCTGATGATGATGATGATGATGATGATGATGATGAGGTGTCCTAACCTAACTGACAATAGCGCGACGCGGCAATGTTTGTACGGTTCAAGCGATGGTCGCGTTGCTCGATCGCGCAATCGCGTTCTATGAGGACAGCGCCTTAGCCTGACGTTGTGTGTTTGTGTGGCAACAGTTCAACATGGGCGAGTACGAGTGGCGCTCGTTCGTGGCGGTGGAGCGCGAGGCGGCGCAGTTCGCGGCCGGGCTCCGCGAGCTGGGCTGCCGGCCCCGCGAGAACCTCGTCATGTTCGCGGAGACGCGCGCCGAGTGGATGGTCGCCGCGCACGGCTGCTTCAAGCAGAGCATACCCGGTGAGCTGGACGCTTTGGTCGACTTACTTGCATGCATAGGTATGGTGGGCAGAGGTGAACTAGCACCCACGTTTCGCCAACTATATCAAGTCCCGTGTAATAGGTGGCGAGCCTATTGCCCTGTATCGGACACAAAAGTCGCAGTATATTGCTAGGTGGTATAAGAGGAACGCTGCTGCCCATTCCTCGTCACTGATTTATCCTTAGTCGCCCTGTACGACACCCACGGGAGAGATTTGGGGAGGTGACAATTGTATTCTACTCTGCCGTCACCACACGGCATTACTTACTTACTTTATGTAAGGTTTTCTCAAACATGCATGGAAATGTTGTCATTATTTCGAAAAATATGCGCGAATTAAGAATTTACTGACAAAGAAAATGAAATCTACTACTGGTGGGTTTTTTAAATTTGGAACGGTTCAACGCTTTAGCAATTTTGTATGGAACGACGACGTGCTGGAGTTATTGTGTTGGCGCCTCTGTGCCTCTTATCGCCGGCACAGGGGTGCCAACTGCTGGCTGTGGCGCGCCAGGGCCGTTGCCGCGTTTCGATTGGCGATGGAGGCGATCCATAGCATAAGAACACTTTTTTCGAAAATAATGACAACATTTCCATGTATGTTTCATAAAACCATTCCATAAAATGGAACGGCATCCCAAAGAAAATTTATTGGTTAATGCGTGTCACCTTGATTAGCCACTGCATTTTTAATGGGGTCGCTACTCGCTATACAGACGAACAAAACTGCTCGACAACCATTCACGTGCGAATAATTTTAAGTCAAGAAGTGGGATTCTCCGAACGAAGATGCCACTTTGCGGTGAGGCGTGACACAAACAAATAAGTGAAATGCGACCCCTTTCCCGCAGTGGTGACCATCTACGCGACGCTCGGCGACGACGCCATCGCGCACGGCATCAACGAGACCGAGGTCTCGACGGTGATCACCTCGCACGAGCTGCTGCCCAAGTTCCGCAACGTGCTCGCGCGCACCCCGCGCGTGCACACCGTCGTCTACATGGAGGACCAGCTGCACCCCACGCCGCTCGACGGCTACAAGGACGGCATCCGCATCGTGGCCTACAAGGAGGTGCTCAAGATGGGCGCCAACTCCAAGATCGGTGAGCTTGCTTAACTTAAGTGCTCAAGTCCCTTTTATCACAGTATAGTCGCAACAGAGGAGCGAGTTCTCCCTCCTCCGCGCATCACCCACCCCCGCCAACATTCCAACCCCCATGACGCAGGAAGGTCGCGCACGAAGTTGTCGGCCTATAGTAGCCTACTCTGGTTGACGCTAGGGTTGTAACTGAGCTCGAATGTGCCGGGCGGAAACGAGCAATCACCGTGTACACGCGCGATCATACCTAACGCATGGCCCACCACCGCCGCCCCCTTATGCCCCCGTATTTTATCACAATGTGTGCGTCACAGTGCGTGCCTACACGGCGCCGAGTACGAATATTAATGCAAGCAAGAAGGAAAGAAAGAGCACATGCCACTGTCACCATGTGCGTTATTGTACTGTATTTATTTATTTATACCAACAGTAAAAAAGGCATCCACTAAAATTTTGTGTGTACTTTTTTTTGCAACGATTAAGAAAATTTAAAGTTTTTATCACAATAAACAAACAAATATGGTTGTGCACAGAGGGTGTGCCCCCGGCGCCGCACGACACGGCCATCGTGATGTACACGTCGGGCTCGACGGGCGTGCCCAAGGGCGTGGTGCTCTCGCACCGCAACATGGTGGCCACGCTGAAGGCGTTCGCCGACGCGGTGCCCATCCACGAGGACGACTGCCTCATGGGCTTCCTGCCGCTGGCGCACGTGTTCGAGCTGCTCGCCGAGAGCCTGTGCATCATGGCCGGCGAGTACCCTACGCATTCTCGTTGTCTAACCATTCTAATGTATAAAGGTCTCTGCATACGTGACGGGTTTATAAATGAACGGGACGAGAAGTTTAAGAAATATAATTTCATAAAAAATGTACATCAAAGACATATATTACGGAGTCACGGATGGGACGGGGGATTTGAACGAGGCAGTCACGTCCCCATCCCGTTCACGTCCCGTCCGAGGTATTATCTCGTTACGTATGCAGAGACCTTCAATGGCCACTATTATTTTTGGGAACTTTTTGGTTAATATTTATAGTCATGTGCTTTCCGAAATCCCTTTATGTCAATCTTGTAATATACGTTTTATCGACCAGATGTGCGTGGTATATTATTTTTAATGTAATAAATTCCAAGCCGGGTATTTCTCAACCATTAGGGTATTTTAACCACCACTGTAGTCAATCACCAACTATGTTAGCATGGGCAGTATTCAGGGTGTTAGTTATTTCTGTAACATGTTGTATACTTATTTAAACTGCGTATTTGGTTGAGATCGTACTATAAATCGTTAAAATTCTAGGTGTGCCGATCGGATACTCGACGCCGCTGACAATGCTTGACTCCTCCAACAAGATCATGAAAGGCACCAAGGGCGACGCGACCATTCTTCAACCCACCTGTATCACTACTGTGCCGGTCAGTATATTACACAATAAACAGTGTCTGTTATTCTATTGTCATCGTTATTCAGATTGTTAAATCTATGTTATTTAACCCTAAATTAACAGAAATGATTGGGATAGATCTAATTTTGAATCGGGAAATCGTTGCCATAAGTTACCGCTCATAATGGTGGCAATACTGCTGAGGGTCAAATGATACAGCGGGGTTATATTATGTAAGCCGATTCCAATTGCTTCAGTCTATCTGTCACCCTCACACTTTAGTATTATTCTCAATGAGTGAGATGATGCTCGAATTTTCTCACTTCCCTATGTGTTAAAATAAAGATTAATATAATAATGAAATTTGCGCCAGTGCCTGACCAGAAAGTGGCATTTTCCGCCCACTTAGCGTACGGAAAATCCTGGTCAGGGGGTGACAAAATTTTGTAGTTACCTCGGGCGATCAAAAAGAAAGCCTCAGATCGCATATCAAATACTTGCGACCTGAAACATCGACCCCCTTATTATAAAACATATGCTAAAGTTAGACATCGTTTGTTGCCAACTTTGTCTTTCATTCAGCAAATAAAAAGTGACTGCGTCAGTTTTAAACTAAACTAAACGTTTTATGATGAGGGGGTGTTTATTTTACCACCCTTGGCAATTTTGTGACAGTGTTGTGATGTGGCTTTGTCCCGCAGCTGATCATGGACCGCGTGAGCAAGGGCATCACGGACAAGGTGTCGAAGAGCGGCGAGCTGGCGGCCGCGCTCTTCAAGTGGGCGTACACCTACAAGCAGGGCTGGCTGCGGCGCGGCTACGACACGCCCGTGCTCAACCGCCTGGTGCGTACACGTATACGTTACATGTACATTCATCAGATTTATCTGAGGATGTTTTGTTGACTTGACGTGTTGTTTCGGCGATCATTCCAAAAATACTGACGAATTCCATGCGGTTTATTTAATGTTATGACGGGTGACCGTCATTAAGTAAGTCCTTGAGAAACTGCAAAGAATATGTCTACAAAAACCTCGCCCCCACTGCCTGCTACAGTCGCTCAGTGTTGGGCATAGGCCTCAAAATTCCTTTATTCATATCTAAATTTATTTGCATGTCACATTACTCGCAATACAGAGACCACACGTCTTAAAAATATTGTTAAGGTATACATGTACTACCCGGTTAAAATATCTGTAGACCTGGCTAGAATGCGAAAACCGTCCCCATTCCCAACGCAACACTTTTAAATCATCACTAGTAATTTTATTAATAATAACGGACGCCACAAGTAAAAGAAATCGAAGTTAATAGTGATACTTGTTTTACACACCGTACAGGAGTCTCGTACCGCAGGAAGGTCGCGCACAAAGCTGTCGGACTATAAATAAGTACGAGGTCGATACCAACCCCGCCTCGGACGCCCTGTGAGGCTCTTCGCGGCAGTATATCTCCCTCGGGAGAAGCCGTCCCCCCATGGGGGACGCCTGCCGTGAAGGCACCCTAACAGGGAGTGCTAGGTCAAGGTCTTCGACTTCCCCCAAAACCCGGTAAATGCTGTAAAGGCCTCGGCAACAGCCTAGGTCCTTCAAAAAAAAAGTGTTTGGCGCGTTTTGTGGTATCAGTCAGTTTTTTTTTTAATAATTCTATAATTGGTTCAGAATAGATTTTATGCAGTGAAAGTGGTGTTATTTTGATGCACAAGCATCTGTGTTGATGTGCAATATATCATTAAAAATAGGTCTTGTGATGTGTTTGATGTTGTGGTGTAAACCACTTGGAAAAGTGGTTTTGTCCACTTCATCAGTCTCCATCATGAACTCTGTTACATAAACTCTGTTACATTCAACTCGCGCCAAGCACTCCCTAGCCTAGATGCGTTAAAATATGTGTCACCTATATTTTAACGTAAAATTCATTTCATTCATACATTTCACCCACTCATTATTTCCTATGAATACAGATAAAATATCATACTTGAGACATGGCTGTGTGGGCTAGACCCTTTGCCTTCCCTGAAATACAGGGAGAATTTACCAAAAAAAAACTAACCCCGCCCCTTTACCGGCCAGATGTTCAGCAAGATCCGCAGCCTGCTGGGCGGGCGGCTGCGCCTGATGCTGTCGGGCGGCGCGCCGCTGTCGCCCGACACGCACGCGCAGGTGCGCATCTGCCTCTGCTGCGAGGTGGTCACCGGCTACGGGCTCACCGAGACCACCTCCTGCGCCACCGTCATGGACCGCTACGACCGGTACCGCTCAAATCGATGCATTTCAGTTTATGGTGCCGGCCTCACCGTCATCCGCACTGCAGGGACTGCAGATGCAGCCGAGATCATCATTGCTTAGTTTATGTAATCGCAGGCCGAACTCGGTATGCCACTGTTGTCTCTACACTATACCCCATTTGTAAACATCTTGGTGTGTCTTAATCTAAAAAAAATAAGTAAAAGTTAACACCAATATTTAAAAACAGCTAACAGTTTTTATGTCTAACTGCCGCACTCAGAGACGTCAAATAAGTTTAATGACTACCTAATGTCAAAAAAATTCAATTAAATCTAGACCATAGACCCGGCAAGAAAAGCGACTAGTTTTGAATTGTCATTTTTTGACATTAAGTACTCATTATCGTTATTTGACGTCTCTGAGTGCGGCAGTAAATGATTATTGTCTAGTTGATGATGTATTTTAGAATACACGTTTCTTGTTTTTAAGAGCATTTCGTAGATAAAGAGACATTATCAAGATTGTTTACATTTTGTCTCAAGCCAAGTGAATAGAACAATATTATATATTTACACAAGTTAATTCATTTATAACCCCTTTTATCATATCAGGTCTACCGGCCGCGTGGGGGCGCCCACTTCGGGAACTGATATCCGGCTCGTCAACTGGGAGGAAGGCAACTATCGCGTCACCAACAAACCATTCCCACAGGTAACTTTTATTTCTTTGTAAAAACTCTATTGTACATATATAAAATAACTGTAAAATTAGCGGACTTAATGCCATTATGGCATTCTCTACCAGTCAACCAGTAATGTGTTGTAATAACTCTTAATAACGGAATGACATTTCATAATTAATTGTAGTTACCTAAAGAGGGTGGGTTGGGCTGGAGGACTGGCTGTAAAACTAAAGTCAAAACCTTGATCTTTTCTATAAAATCATTACTTATCAAGACCATTCCGATGTGATGGGCGGTATAAATCAACAGGGAGTGGATGGCTTTATGACGACTGATCGATGTGAATGGAAGAGGAAACATATTGCGCCGACCCCAGGTAAACTGGGAACAGGGCAGGAAGTTGACGATTTCGTTGCAGTTACAGTAACAACTATTAAAATTTCGTGTTCGGGCGCGAGTGTTATTTACCAATAACATCTGTGCCCCAAGCACGAATTTTGCGAAGATTCGTATCGTAATCGTATCGAGAAAGCGAGAAAGAACAGTAACCATACAATTAACAATTCCGTATGACCACTGGTGTTATTATAACACATGTAACCAAATACCACCCTTGTGTAGCCTAGTCGTTTGCCTTGCACCTTACAGGGCGAGATAGTGATCGGCGGCGACTGCGTGGCGGAGGGCTACTACAAGAACCCGGAGAAGAGCCGCGAGGAGTTCGTGGAGGCGGACGGCATGCGCTGGTTCCGCTCGGGGGACATCGGCGAGCTGCACCACGACGGCAGCGTCAAGATCATCGGTGAGTCGCGCCACCCGCCGCCGCTGTAGCCGCACGTTGTCTGTCGCCGTAGTAATCATGGTGACGGCATTAGGGGACATGCATAAAGGACTTCACATCTTTAGAGGGGTGACTTTGTGGGACAAGGGGTGGGAGGGGTCCTAAGTTTCGTGACGTCACATTTCTTAATCTAACTCCATGGAATACTTTTTCGTCTCAATTTCTAAATGTAAAATTACTAAATATGTGACGGCGCACTTGTCACTTGTCATTTGTAAAACCCCCCTCGGGTTTTACAAATGTGACAAGGACGGGGGAGGGGTTAAAAAATCACGAAGTTAGTGTGACTTACTTTATACATACATACATACATAAATCACGCCTATATCCCCGAAGGGGTAGGCAGAGGTGAACTAGCACCCGCGTTTCGCCAATTATGTTTAGTCCCATGTAATAGGTGGCGAGCCTATTGCCATTTATCGGGCACAAAAGTCGCAGTACATTGCCAGGACGGTGGTATAAGAGGAACGCTGCTGCCCATTCCTCATCACTGAATTATCCTTACTTACTTTATAGATGTCACCTTATTGTGTTTTGACAATCTGTGATAAGATAGCCAACCACTCTGTGGTTGAGGGCTCTAGGTGAAGCTCTATTCTATTAGAAATATAAGAAAAACATGCGAGAAAATTGAGAACTGTGTATATTTCATCTTGTTAGACAGACAACTGTTGCATAGCACCAACACACATAGGCATATAGTTTATACTCCAATATATTCATCCTCGGCTCTTATAGATGAAGGCCAGATTCCCTGTCTAGCATATAAAAAAAAAGATAACGCGAAGTAGATAAAATTCGTCATATCGCAAATACGACGCTTTTCGCGTGGGTGTCGGTAAATTGCTGCACATTAAAGGGTTTTGCCGGCCAACGTTCGTGTGGATATCGCGACAGTGAATTCGTAAATTTCTTACGGACATAATGACTACACATTTATGTGTACCTATAATATAAATATAATATAAATATTTTTACACTCACACCTATCGTCTAGCCCAAAGTAAGTAGCATAAGCACTTGTGTTATGGATACTAGATGACGGACATATTTTTGATATAATTATGTATATAAATGTTGAAAATATACTAACATAAACATATACACAACCATGACTCGGAAACAAACATTTGTGGTCATCACAAAGTTTGCCCCTACCAGGATTCGAACCCGGGACCTCTTGGCCAATACCCAGCAATCTGAGCATTCGGCCAAGGCGGCCGTCTAATTTGAAATAAAACAACTTTACGGATAAGACTCGCGTATAATTTGG
The DNA here is from genome assembly GCA_963931975.1 of Cataclysta lemnata. NCBI lineage: Eukaryota > Metazoa > Arthropoda > Insecta > Lepidoptera > Crambidae > Cataclysta > Cataclysta lemnata. The sequence goes on along the minus strand of OZ008341.1, from coordinate 642,405 downwards.
CGTTTGGCATATTAATTATTTAACTTCTTACGGACAGTTTCCATATTTTATCTGCAACAGATCAAGATAAACTCCGTCATTTTTAGTAATGTAACAAACAATGGTAGCCAACATAGCTTTAGTCTGCTCATGTAATGCAAGATGATCAGTCAGTGCGCTATTACGGCCCCTCAGACCGCAAGAAGGACCTGGTGAAGCTGCAAGCGGGCGAGTACGTGTCCCTTGGCAAGGTGGAGGCCGAGCTGAAGACGTGTCCCCTGGTGGAGAACATCTGCGTGTACGGCGACAGCAGCAAGACGTACACGGTGGCGCTGGTCGTCCCGCACCCGCAGCGGCTGGAGGAGTTGGCGGCGCGGGAGCGGCTGCCGCCGATGGAGCTGGAGCAGCTGTGTCGCGCGCCCCGAGTGGAGCAGCTGGTGTTGCGGGAGCTCGCCGACCACGCGAAGAAGTGTGAGTGGTCACCCTCTCTCACTTTTATCTGACGCGGTCGCTGGACGATCGAAATTGTCTCATAAGCACGTGAATTTTGAATGCGTGTCAAGCGGTTTTTACCGCTTTGAACCGAAGCTTGGTGCGCTTGACAAGCAAACTGCGTGCTTGATAAAAAATGCTGGCAATGTTAATTTTTTTATTCCTAGTCCAGCATGAAAATGGCAGTCTCACCAACGGTACAATTGTAATATTCAGTGTTATCTACCGGAATATTTTTTGGCAACTGTCCTCATCATCAATCAGTCTTCCATGCTGGCTAAGAAGCGGAAAAATAACGTACAATGCGCCAGCTCCTACTCATCCCAGGGGTGTCGCAAGAGTCGAAAAGGGAGGGCAGACCATCAACAACAGCATACCCTTGGCTTGTCGAAAAATATCGATATTGTTTGTTCGAATGATCAGATCTTTGGCTATTGACTAGACTAGAGGTCCCAGGTTCGAATCCTGGTAGGGGCAAGTTTTGCGAGGAACACACATTTTTTTCAAACTCTTGTCCGTCTTCTAGCACCCATCCATAACACAAGTGCTCATGCTACTCACTTCGGGCTAGATGATAGGTGCACTCGGCAAGTTATCTTTGTTTATTAATGTAATGTGTGCCGCAGGTGGTCTCGAGCGGTTCGAGGTGCCGCTGGCGGTGAAGCTGTGCCCGGAGGTGTGGTCGCCCGACATGGGGCTGGTGACCGCCGCGTTCAAGATCAAGCGCAAGGACATCCAGGAGCGGTACAAGGAGGACATCAAGCGCATGTACGCCTCCTGAGGCCCCGAGGGGGCGACGCAACGGCGGAACAGCACTAGGCATAGTCACTACTCACTACCCGCATTGTAATTGGTTATGTCGCACACCCGTGGCCCTAGCCAAGTGGCCAATTTATACGAACGCGTAGACAGCAAATGTATGAAACCGACGTATTACAGAACAAACAATACGTCGATTTCATCGTTTGTTGTCTATGCGTTCGAATAGAAAAGCCTCTTGGCTAGGCCCACGGCCAGAAAGTGCCGTTTTACCACTGGCTTTTTTATAGTAAGGAAATCCCACTTTCTGGTCAGGGCGTGACTTAAAATGTTGTACTTGCCTCGGCCGGTAGAAAAGAAAGCAGATCGGGCGTTAAATACGTTCGATCTGAACCATTCTTTGTTTTTTACCGCCCTAGGTAATAAATGTGCTAAAAACTATCACGGAGACCTGCTCTTTTGTAATAATTCAACAACATAAAGACAGCATTGTCATTGGATAGCCTTGAGTGTATTCGTCAGAACTCGTCATGCGTCACCGCTAGACGCGCGGGCGCGCCTCGCGTGACGCAACGCCGCCGTGACGGACGCGGCCCCTTGACGCACGCGTCGGCGTTCTGCCGCCAGTGCGCCCGCCTCTGTATTTAGTTTGTTTCATGAGACTTTGTACATATTTATTGCTGTCTTAATTGTCCTAGTTACATTTCGGATGCGGAATTCGCGCGAATGTTGACGGATGGATGAGACGAGTTGAGATTAACCTGTATAAAGTACACAGCAAATTCATAGTGAACGGATTAGATTTTTAATGAGATTCATCGTCGCGTGCTATATTATATTATTATAATTCAATTATAGATCTGATCGAATGGAAAAATTGAGTGTATGCGATGTGCGCGTGTGTTATATGAATTGGTTAGAAATGTTATTATTATAAAGTCTTGTAGATATTGGCCTAGCATCTCAAATGTATAGTTGGAGCTCCGGCAGCGAGCCTGCCCGACTTTATTATAGTACTTAGAGGTATGGGGGTTACGATTACCATTCTTATTGTCGTAATAATTTTGCAATAATATAATGTTATATATTATTATCGTATATGTATGTATTGTAACGCTAAGTACCTTAGTGCAGTGGATGCATAATCAGTGAGCCAAAAGTGGTTTGTTTTCATTGTTTAGGGTAGGGTGACCGCCCTCATTGTTGATTAGTTTTATTGTGAAATCATGGCTTTTGTTCTATGTAAGTGGGTCCCTAACGACACTAGAGGCTAGTCAGGAATACTTCGAATGTCGTTGTTAGTTATTCCGGTTTTGCCGCATTTCGCTGAGCATTTACGGCCCTATAACGATATAATCCATTTTCTGTATTATCTTCATTGTATATTTGTCTTTCCTGTAAAGGTAATGTTGGTTACCTTGTAATTCCAACAAATATAAATGTCATAATAATATAAATGTAATAGGTACATTGTGTGTTACTATAATAGGTAGCATCATATTTTTCTATATTTAGAAAAGTTTTTAAATTAATGGAGTTGAATAAATGTAAAATCATTATTGTTAAGTAGGAGTTATTTGCTCAGTTGATGTGACTGTATTTTGTGTTTGTAATTCTTGAATATTGCAACTAAAAACAATTTTGTATTATTTATTCAATAAATGTTAATAAAATCATTGTACTGTCTTTTTTATTATTCCTCGTATCTGTTAGTTATAAGCCTAATATAATTGTAGTTTTACACCATTCATCGGTCTCTCGACATGGTCCGTTCAGTCTCTTTTCTATACATTCATTCATCACTAGCACCTTTACGGTGTGGTGGATGATATGAACCAAAAGGGAGTGGATGGCTTGATGACGTCTGACCGATATGAATGAAAGAGGAAACATACTGCGCCCAGATAGACTGGGAACAGGGCAGGGAGAAGAAGAATGGTAGTTTTATACCAAGGGCGATATAAAACAAAGAATGCTCGCAAATATTTACCGCCCGAGCTGAAGGGCGTTTAAAAGGCGAACTGAGGCTTCTTTTTTATCGCCTGAGGTAAGATCATAGTTTTGTCATCCCTTGACCAGGAAGTGGGATTTTTCGAACGCGTAACGGGCGTAAACGCCCACTTCATGCGTCAGTTGCGACATTAAAATAACTATAATAGAAATATTTTTTGATCCAGAAATGTTAATGATGGCATTTACAGAATCGAAATAAAGAAATTAGTGAATACTGAGTAGGCGTGTGATAGAGGAGACCACCATGAATTGAAACTATGTCCGAGATTACCACTTGCCTGTATTAGGATTCGAACCACATACACACTTATTCGGACCCGAGTCAACAACCAGTAGGCCTATTCCATAACTTTTTGGACAGTTGAAAGTGATGATTACCGAACTATTTACTAATACATTGCTGTTATCACAGGACAAGTGTCACAATAGCAATATAATAAAGTAGTAATGGATTAGTAAATAGTTCGGTGATCATCACTTTAAACTGTCAAAAAAGTTAGGGAATAGACCTACAGAACCTGTTACTTTTTTATATCATTACTTTTTAACGTTTTAAAAGATAATGAATCTATTCGATTTTTAAGTTTAACATTATATAAATGTTAGAAAAATTTGTACGATGAAGAGAAAAAAAATTCGAAAAATTATGATCTTGAGGCGGGAATCGAACCCGCGTCCGCTGCTATCCGAGCAGGTGCCTGACCCACGCCTGACCGCTCGGCCACCCAAGACACTGATAAAACAATATTTATTCATATTCATATTCATTCATATTCATTTATTCACTATTATAATTTACACAATATGGTACAGCATACAGTAGGTAAGATCATATAAATAAGTTGTACAAATTTACCTTTTCAAGGCATTGTGAATTTTTCCAATAAAATGTCAAAAGTAAATAAAGTAATAGTAAAAAAAAAACAATGTCATAATCCTATGTCAAACATTTAAAATTAAATTAATGAACATACAATAAACAAATTCTATTTTACAATTAATGTGTTACATCCATAGTAAATTATTTTAAAATGTCAACCTTGGAAATATCAATTACAAATTAATAAAGTCTGATATCACATTAAAGTCAATAATAATAATTATATTTAGAAATTAACGATTTAGATTTATTATTATTATTATTACAGATAAGTTATTTAGGTCATTTTTAAATTATAATTTGTCATTGAAATACTCTTTTACACTATAATAACATTTTAATAGGAGCAGCTTCTTTAACTCATTTTCAAATTGATTATTTTGGAGGGCCTTAAATGTGGTTGGTAAATGGTTATAAATTTTTATTGCCATATAATGTGGACCATTTTTATATATTTCTAAATGAGGGGTAGGCAGGACCAAGTCATTGTTGCGGCGTGAAACAAAACGTCTCGATTTGTCGCCAATACGTTCAAAATACTTCATATTTTTTCATATTTTGTATTTTGCAAAGAGTGTCCTACACGATTCTCTGGGTGCAGTTAATGTTATTATTCTCAGACATATTTTCTGCAAAACTGAAACTACGCTGACATCAGTACAGTTGCCCCAAAAAATAATTCCGTATCTAATCCAAGCGGCTGCGTGGCTATGGTACGCGATAAGGGCGCACTCCTCGTTTGTGGATTTGCGGAGCTCTCGCAGCGCATATGAGAAGCTACTTAATCTGTTCCCGACTACTTCTACGTGTTGTTTCCAAGAAAGAGTTGTGTCCATTGTGATGCCTAGTAATGAGAACTTGTCCACCATCTCTATGCTTTGTCCTTGGTATGACAACTGAATAGTTAGTCCTACCCTCTGATACGGCCGAAACTGCATTGCTTTTGTTTTTTCAAAGTTTAATGTAAGATTTAAACTACTTAAGTAAGCCACTATATTTTTTAAACAACTTGTGATTTTCCTATGTAACCCGTCGATGTTTTTTGGATCACCTGTAGATCACCAGGAGTGTTGCATCATCCGCGAATAATAGATTTTTTGTGACACCACTGATGGGAGCTCATTTATATAGGCTAAAAACAATAAGCATCCCAACACGCTGCCCTGCGGAATAGACCCTGAATTTCTTTCAATTTGAGAGTTAACTTTCTTTATTTTATGAGTTTTTTCATCTAAATAGTCAATTTGAACGTATTGTTTTCTATCTGTTAAGTAAGAAGAAAGCCAGTCATGAGCATTTCCACGTATACCCAGTGAATGTAATGTGTCTAACAATATTCTGTGCACAACTCGGTCATATGCTTTGGACATATCCATAAATACTGCTATTACACATTGATTTTTATTCAGTGCATTTAGTATATCCAGATTGCATTCAAATATGGCTGAGGTTGTGGAACGATTTTGCCGAAACCCGTGTTGGTATTTATTAAAGATATGAAACTTCTCAAAGAAATTGTATAACTTTTGACAAATTATTTTTTCAAAAATTTTTGAGATTATAGGCAACAGAGCTATGGGGCGATAGTTGGAGACGTTGACTTTACTGCCTTTTTTATAAATAGGCTTAATTACTGCCAATTTTAAACTATTCGGAAATATTCCCTCTTCGTACGATTGCGTTACTAATTTTGTTAGTGGACCCAAGAACTCGTCTACACATTGCATCAGTAAGGTGGCAGGGATTTCATCGTGATTGATAGTAATGATAGTAAGATAGTAATGATATTATGTAATGATATTTCTAATAGTAATGATATTTCATTCTTCTTCCGCAACCAGTTGCCAACAAGGAAAATCACAAAATGTCTAGTTGCTATACAAGAGTTAATTTCTATGTTCACAACCATAAAATAAATTTTGTTAAAGCGACATTGTAATGAATGAATAAATGAAATGCCATGAAATCTTAAACTTTAATAACTTTTATTCCGCTTAAAATAAAATATAAATATATGGATAAAAAGGTTTGTTCTCCGAATACCAAGCAACTAGGTACAGCACCTAAAAGAAAACTAAGTTAAACATCTTCTGTGACTAATATTATACGACCTTCCTAAAAAGTTATGGAGAAAGGGCTTAATATTTCAAGGCAATACCCAACTGTAATTTCTTTTATTTCTAATTGCTGTAGGTATTGCCACAAATTTTTTCGTCGATCAATTTGTACTCAAATTTTTTGACTTTTTAATTTTAAATTATACGTTTCCGTTTCCGTTAATAAAACCGATATCTGTCATGATCATTTCTTGAAATAATGTGTCGAAATTAGTAATGTTGCGTAAGAACAATAATATTCTTTTATCACAACTGGATGCCGTGAAAGACTAAAAATCCTCGTAGACAACTGGTTGTGAAACACAGTTGCGATGGCAGCCGGTAGGGAATAACGGATACAGATAACAATTAAAAAAAAATGAGTAGATCGTAATATAATATTTTAGGAAATTGAAACAGCCATTAGTAATAATAATTTTAATTGTAACAACTACATCAGCATCAGCTAAAATAACATAGTCAATACACTATTCAACTAGCTGTTTTAGGACATTAATTAATGGATATAAAAATATTTACGCAACGTTACGGGGGGGCCTAAATCTATCGTGTCACTGTTGTCAGGTGAGATTTCAAACTTTGTGAAGTGAATGAACCCTATAGCATTAATTACAGACAGGCAACAGGCGGCCTAGACGGCACTCATCTTGCAGAGGTGGCGCAGCTGCATGATCTTGATGTCGTCGGTGCCGAACTTGACGACGCCCTCCTGGTTCTCGATGGAGATGAGCTGGCCGACGGCCTCGCGGTCCTCGCCCGCGATCACCTTGACGCGGTCGCCGCTCTGCGGCACGACGGGCTCGAGCAGGTCGGCGAGCACGTTGACGACGCGGTCCTCGTGCGGCAGGTACACGGCGCACAGGCCGCCGCTCAGGCCGCGCAGCACGCCCGCCTGGCCGGCCAGCGCCGCGTCCTCGTGCGCGCGCAGGCGCACGGCCACGTCGGGCGAGGGCCAGTCGCCGGCC
>OZ008341.1:562361-635000 GCA_963931975.1 Cataclysta lemnata | reverse complement strand
CCGATCGCGGGCGCGCCGCCGCCGCCGCCCGCCCGCCGCCCGCCAGCTGCAGGTGGCGCGTCTTGCACACGAACACGCCGCCGTTGTCGAGGTACATGCGCGACTGCAGGAACGCGAAGTTGCGGTACAGGTGCTTGATCTCGCCGTCGCGGCCCGCGTGCGGCCCGTCGATCACCTTGACCACGTCGCGCTTCTGGATCGTGTTCTCCTCGGAGTCGAGCGCCTTCGTGAACCGGTTCTCGCGGCGCTTCTGCAGCGCCTGCGGCTTGCACTCGATCACCTTGCCCTGCATGCCGAGCACGTGGAAGTTCTCCTTCTCGAGGCGCACGATGACGCCGACCGTCTGCGGGTCCAGCTGCACCATGTCGCCCCACTGGAACTGGCCCAGCGAGTCGACGCCGGTGGCCATGTCGGAGCACAGCTGCAGGTCCCGCGGCAGCACCTCCAGCTCGTGCATGGTGAGGTCGGACACGAGCACCACCCGCTGCGGCTCCACGCGCACGATGAGGCCCGTGTCGCCCTCGTAGCGGCCCGCGAGCACCTTCACGTGGTCGCCCTGCTTGAAGTACTTGCGCAGCTCGTTGGGCTTGAACACGAGCGGGTCCTTGAGCGCGTCGTGCTTCGGCATCACCGTGATCATGGAGCCGTCGATGGCCACGATGCGCGCCTGCAGGTTGGCCAGGTCGCCCGAGCACACCTCCACGTTGTCGCCCATGGAGAAGGAGTGCAGGCTGCCGGGGTCGTCGCGCGCGGGCGCCGCCAGCTCGATGTCGATGCCCTCGGGCTGCTCCTCGAAGCGCTCCAGCTCGGTCAGCGTGGGCTTCACGCCCTCGGCCAGGATGGCGGACATGGTGAAGTTCTTGTACAGGAAGCCCTTGCGCGAGTAGCGGTTGCCCTCGAAGATGAGGAAGTCGCCGTCGGACGTGACCTCGCCGCCGATGGCGCGGATCGCCTCGGGGTCGAACGGCTTGGCGACGGGCCGCCGCTTCTTCTTCCGCTTGGCGGCCTCGCTCTCGCTCTGCACCGTCCGCAGGGCGCCTCGGAGCCGCGTGTAGTCGATTCTGGGCAGCAGTTTCAGGTGGACTTGGTTTTGGGCGAGATCCACATAGTCTACCTGCGCGATGTCGTCCTTGTACAGGCCCCTCTTCAGCCGCACCCACTGTTTCGGCTTCAGGCCAGACTGCTCCTTGACGACGCGGAGGACGTCTGTCATCTCTTTGATGGGCACCATGTCCTGTTTCCAGGTGCCCATTCTCAAAGTTCCTACATTGTCTATGATAGCTTTCACGTGAGTTTGCTTGTAGGCTTCGATGTAAATGTATCCCTTGACACCCTCCGGTGCGACTACGGACTTTATCTGAAGGGCTCTTCAGAAAACTGATAAGCTATATATTTCCTCATCAGTAGCAGTACAGTGGCCTTCTCTTCGCCTATGCGACACTTGACCATCCACAAGTTGGGATCCTTTATACCTGGAAGGAGCGTCTGCTGTGTGATTTCATCTGACATCTCTTCGCCTCCCTCCCCAAAGTGCCTGAGTGCTGCAGATTCGTCTGCATATTTATTTCTAAGGTACTCCTCGATTTCTTCCTCTTTTTGAGAATCCCAGAGGTTAGTGCCTCTTCTGCGTCCCTCAATTTCTCTGGCAGTGGGTCCAATTTCATCCACCTCATTACCAACGATACCCATTTCTTGTGCTCCTTCTTCCCATTCGTCATCTTCGTCTACTTCATCATCTACCTATAATATGTATGAAAAAATTAAATCAACATAAGGAACAATTCATATTTAAACATAATTTGACAATTATTTATATGAAATTGCTAGCCAAATAAATTTGTACACATGTGTGTGCATAAATTTTAGGAGTTAAAATGATTTAGGAGTAACCATGGGCAACCGTAACATTTAATTTGCTTAAAATCAGAAGACTTACCTCGGCTTCGTCAATAATGAACCCTCCATAACGGCTATCCTTTTTCCTCTTTTTTCTTCTTCTTTCATCATTTTCATCTTCATCATATTCTTCAGAATCAACCAAGTCTTCTCCTTCTGGCTCTTGCTCATCCTGCATAAAAAATTGTATTTAATGTGACAAGAAAACATTATCATTGTCACTACAATAAAAACTACACATAAATACTACTTATATAATTAATGTATGTTGTAATAAAGGGAACCCTAAAATATATGTATCTCAAGTTCAATTATTAAAAAAACCCAACCACAAGTAATATAACTTTTGTCTAAACACAATTTCATGACAATGTGTTTAATAATATTAAAATTGAACTTCATTCAGGGTGTAATTTATTACTGTATAAATGTTAGAAAAATTATTGCAAACAGGATGTGGGTTCAATTCCCCATCTCATCTCTTTCTTTGCATTAAAATATTATATTCATGAGTGTATTTAATGATAACTTAAATGAATAAACCATATTTTCATTATCATATAATTACTATTCCTAGGTGTTTGTTTATTATAATATCTAAAAATATAACAAAGGATAAAAATATATCTTATTAAGATTTATGTTAATCATCAACCTACATGAGTCTTCTGCTGAACATTTTTATGTTGATGGACAGTATTGCCTGCTATGACACTTCACTGCTGCGCTTATGAAAAACGTATTATCTACATTTTTACAACTTCTGAGAAAAGCGCATTATAGTTTTTTTTGTAGTACATTTGTATGACAGGAGCTGAGCTAGTTATTGATGTAAATAACTAGCTTAGCTCATGTCATACAATGGGAAAGCTTGTTTTCCTGATTTCTAATATGTATATTACCCAATTTCGTTAAAAATCGTACATAATGCGTTTTTCGTAAGCGCGGAAGTACAAATTTCATTCATTGCCTAGAGGAGACTTTTCTTGAATGAATGACAGTAAAAGCTAAAAATATATCTTGGGGTGACATTCCATGAAGCTCATCCTAATGTTAGTATAGAAAATGGAATGGCATGAGGCGTTTGACGCGACTGAAATAATTTGATTGTGGATTAAGAATGAACGAGTTATTAATAAAATGCCTGCTGTACGCTGATGACCAAGTTATATTAGCGTCATCAGAATCTGATTTGTAGGAGATGGTAGGTAACAGTTATGTATGAAGCTTTGACAGAGAAAGGTATGAAAGTAAATGTAAGCAAGACAAAGGTCATGGTTTTTGAAAGGGATGAACAAATGACGAAGTGTAAAATTAAGATTGCGGGTGCGAATGTTAAACAAGTGTTAGAGTTTGTGTATTTGGGATATGTATACACGAGAGATGGAAATTGTGATAGTTATATTGAAAAGCGGGTGAACGCTGGGAATATGGTAAACAGGCCTTTTCACACTTTTATGAACAGCCAAAGCATGTCCAGAAAGGCTCGTATGGCTGTTTAACCAGCACTCCGTTATTACTGGTTCCGACATTAATGTATGGAAGTGAAAGTTGGGTATGGGAGAAGAAGCATGAAAGTAGAATAAATGCAGTAGAAATGAGAGTGTTGAGGAGCATGGCTGGGGTAAGGTTGAGCGATCGATTGTATAGCAGTGTGATAGTAGAAATGTGTGGTTTGAAAGAAGATGTAATGACAAAGATTGAGAAAGGGATGCTCGCATGGTTTGGTCACGTCTAAAGAATGGATGAAAGGAGAATAACAAAAAGAATTTACATGGCGAAAATGAATGGAGAAATGGGAAGGGGAAGGCCTAGGCGGATCTTTCATAATCAAATTGAAAGTTTATTAAAAAAGGCCAGGTCAAGAGTACCCGAAACTGACGGGCATGCATGAAGAGATTGATGAGATTGGATGAAGCAAAAGAAGTATGTAAGGATCGTAGCAAGTGGAAAGAAGTGATCTCTGCTGTGTCTGTGGGAGAAAGGGGTGACATATGTATGTATGTATGAGGCGTATTGCTTGTATCCAAGTTAAAATTCTGACTCTACAGGTGTACTGACAATGTTGCTTTACATTATGTTACAATGCTGAGAGGCATTCTGTCCGCCGCTGTGTTAAAAACCTATTAAGCTTTTACACTATGCAAAAAGTCTGACCTCAATTTCTTCATCGCCTGAAGCCTCCTTTGCTTCATCATCCCTATTACGACTAGCATCAGATCCAGCTGACCGACTCCTGTAAACAAAATTATGTTACACAGCTATTATACTGAACCAATGGAAATTGTTGTAATGAAAAGAAAAGATATGTCAACTATGGACAAGTGCCCATGTAGGTAATAAGGTTTTTGACATTTTCATTTTCGGAATATTACAGTATTTATTGTCAATAGAAAATAAGTCAAATACTGAGGAATTTCTTAACGTGAACCAATTAAATAAGAAATCAAGACAAATATAGGCTCCAAGCTTATAATAGGTAGGATGTTTTACCTTGATCTGGACTTGGAACGCGACCGAGAGCGTGATTTAGATCGCGAAGGGCTGCGCGATGGACTGCGGCTGCGACTACCAGACCTGGATCGGGAGCGCGAACTTGAGCGCGATCGTGCCGAACGATTGGACGCTGCACTTTTACGGGACCGATTAGAAGCCACACTGCCCGCGTCAGACGCGTTCCCTGAATAGTTACTGCCTTCGGAGTCGGACATTTTGCTGTAAACTATATTCTTAAGAACTTTAATCCATTTAAATTTTTTTTAAATAATTATACGCAAGAATATTAACTAGTGTTGAAAAAATTTTAAGACAGCTTGGCACTTTTGGCAGCATACACAAATTGACAAAACGTCACTCAACTCACTTCCTTCACTTGCCGCTTGCTTGCCAATTGCCAACTAACCAAAGCCGTCAATATGACACTGTTTTTAAAGCAATTAGCAAGTACATACTAAACGTAGTGTATTATATACTCTTTGGTACATACAGCCAAGTGACCAGTATTTAGTTTTTTAAATTCTCCCTATATTTTAAGGAAGGCAAAAGGTTTAGCCCATACAGCCATATCTTTAGTATATTTTATTTGTAGTCTTATGAAATAATGAGTGTGTGAAATGTATGAATGAAATTAATTTACGTTAAAATATGGGTGTCACATATTTTAACGCATCTAGGGAGTGCTTGGCGCGAGTCAAATGGTAACAGACAAAGAGAATACAATACTACGTAAGAAGAGACGGGACTCCATAGAGCAAAATTAATCCGACCAAATGTCAAAATTAAGTACCTCAACGTAGCCAACCTAAAAACTGATAAACAAAGAGTTCTGCCAACCTAAAGGGCAAAATAGAGATGAGCCACCTGCTATTCAAAATTTTATCGATATCGATGAACGCATCGACCTGCACTTTATTAAAAACAATAATTTTAAAATTTCTACCGAGACACTATACCTCGTTTTTTAACTTTAAAGTACTGAATCAAACAAGTAGATGTTATAAATAAATTATCAAGGCTAACCATAATCTATGGGCAGTACTTTTATTAAAAAACGAAGTATGTGTTCACTTTGATATTTGAAATAAAAAAACTTTCTGTTGGACTGTTTATAATCTATGTTTGTTTTTTATTAATTTTCAAATAACTTTCTTCTTTCAAGGAGTTAACTGCATATTAGAAGTTTCAGAATTTGACTTAGGTCGTCGCTTTCTTAAAACTGAAATTAAATAAATATAAATGATTAAAGAACTATATTTAATACCAATAATTAATAAATATTATATTTAAGATTTTAACTGACCATGCAACACCTTACTCTCTTTTCATATCTCAATTTTTTCGATTCATCTCGAACTTCAGAAACCGAAAAAATGCACGAAACATCTGTAATTAAACAAATTATTTATTTATTTAAATCAAATTGTATTAAGTTTAGCTTTGATGACGTAAAATGAATAAATTATTATGTATTATTATTGTTACCAAGACTTTGTTCTAGTTTACAACTTTAATTAAAAGCATCGATATTGATTTTTAACCATGTGATCATAACATCACTATTTTTGCACAGGTTAATGTTTTGAATAAAATTATTAATATTACATCCAATTGTATTATAAAAAATACAAAATAATGTAAAATTGTTAATGAACTACTCACCGAAGCTAATCCAGAGTAAATTGGGCCTTAAAAACCGTTGTGTTGTTTTTTGTACAGATTTCAAACCACAAATTTCACACTTTTTATACTTCATGCTGAAGAAGATTTACCAATATTTATGTTTATATAACACGCTTTCAGAAGCTGCTTAAGAATTTGCAATTACATTTAACTGCCGATCAACACAGACTTTGATTTAATATAATTGTTTTTTATTTAAACTATACGACTAAACGACCGTTGCGCTGACAGATGAATGACTTTTCACCCAAGAACGAGAAAGGTTGAGGAATAGAGTGAGACAGATATAGTCGCCATTAAAATTCACTTAAGTTTCATAGAACGTTTTTTCTGTATGAAGTTGCGACAGACTGGTAACAGAGTTCATGACGGTGGCCGATGATGTGGTAAAAACCACTATAAAATTCGCAACGTCAAACACGGCACAACACTCTTATTTCAATGATTCTTCATAATTGAACATCAACACGGATCCATTTATGCATCAAAATAACACCACTTTTACTACACAAAGTCCATACATACATACATACATATATCACGCCTTTCCACCCACAGGGGTAGGCAGAGATCACTTCTTTCCACTTGCTACGATCCTTACATACTTCTTTCGCTTCATCCAATCTCATTAATCTCTTCATGCATACCCGTCGGTTTCGGGTACTCTTGACCTGGCCCTTATTTAATAGACTTTAAATTTGATTATGAAAGATCCGCCTAGGCCTTCCCCTTCCCATTTCTCCATTCACTTTCGCCATGTATATCCTTTTTGTCAGTCTCCTTTCATCCATTCTTTCTACGTGACCAAACCATGCGAGCATCCCTTTCTCAATCCTTGTCATTACATCTTCTTTCAAATCACACATTTCTCTTATCACACTGTTATACAATCGATCGCTCAGCCTTACCCCAGCCATGCTCCTCAACGCTCACATTTCTACTGCATTTATTCTACTTTCATGCTTCTTCTCCCACACCCAACTTTCACTTCCATACATTAATGTCGGGACCAGCACTCCATTATGAACAGCCATACGAGCCTTTCTGGACACGCTTTGGCTACACAAAGCAAAGAGAATACAATACTACGACAAAGTCCACTCTGAAACAATTTCAGAATGATTAAAATAAAAATTTGACTGATGCCATTGCAAGCCCGCCAAGCACACCGTATTTAGTTTTGTTTGTTTTTAATTCTCCCTATATTTTAGGGAAGGCAAAGGGTCTAGCTCATACAGCCAAGTCTTTAGTGTATATTTTATCTGTAGGCTTATGAAATAATGAGTGAGTGAAATGTATGAATGAAATGCATTTTACGTTAAAATATGGGTGTCACACATTTTAACGCATCTAGGGAGTGCTTGGAGCGAATTTAATGGTAACAGAGTTCATGATGGTGCTTGATGAAATGGATAAAACCACTTTTCATAGTGATCTTCACCACAACATCAAACACATCATGAGACTTATTTTCGATGATTCTGCATAATTGCACATCAACACGGATGCTTATGCATCAAAATAACACCACTTTCACTGCACAAAATCCACTCTGTAACAATTTTTGAATTGGTGAAAATAAATCTGACTGACACCACGAAACGCGCCAAACACTCCTTATTTAGTTTTTTTATATTATTACTTTTGCAGTGACAGTACAACAGCGTACCCAAAGAGGGTTGGTGTCGGGCAGGCGGCCGGCTGTAAAACCTAAGCCAAAACCTTGAGCAGTATGGAATGGAATGTTGTCATTCTAATCACTCTCTCCGTTCATGGGTCTCTCGACATGTTCCGTTCAGTCTCTTTTCTATACATTCATTCATCACTAACACCATTACGGTGGGATGGATGATACGAATCAAAAGGGATTGGATGGCTTGATGGCGTCTGACATATGAATGGAAGAGGAAACATACTGCGCCGACCCCAGATAGACTGGGAACAGGGCAGGGAGAAGAAGAAGACTTTTGCAGTGATATTGCAAAATCTACGTGTTTGACACGAAGCCGCTTGATCGTCTCGGAGGAGCTTATTTTTTTTCTACACACCTGACAGATATCCTAAAATAGTATAGGCCTACCATCTTACATGACAAATTGGAAAATAAAAAATTGTAGAAGGAATTATAGCAGAAAAGCTAGTTATAAGAACTGCCGGAAGATATTAAAATATAAATATTATTAAAATACTGAGACAATACTGAGGTGTATAAGCTTTCTTCCGTTGCTGTACAAAACAGGAAAATAAATTAAAAAAAAAAGAAAAAATATAAGTTTTGTCTATGGCTGTATCTGCTGCCCCACCGATTTATGTGAAATTTTTTACTAAAAAGTGTTGAATTGCTTTATTTCGTGAGAGTATCCTACTAAAAACTGGTTCTGTAGGTGAAGGAGAACTTAATTACAAGTTTTTATACAAGGAAATTCCGTGCAAGTGTTCCATAGTGAACTTGTCATTCTGATGCAGCTCTCCTTTCTCTGAGAGTTAGGCATCTGATTGACTGTCCGTACGTCCAAATATAAACAATAGTGTGGTATCGCATCGGCGCCTGAAGGGCGATCGATCGGTTGTGGTGGTGCAGTGCGGGTTTACGTTATGTACTAGTAGCAAGCGCAGCTGCAGGCAGCGGGCGCCAAGGGTGTCATGTTGGAGACTCGGTCTGTGCGTACTGCAGACTCGGTGTGGGCGAACAAACCGCTGCCGGCGCCACACGCCATGGCAAACGCGAGGCACGGGAAGAATGCCCAGGTATACTGCAATCTGCAGTCATTATTTATTCAATACTATTCACTACATGAGACTTAGGAGGAGCTCGATAGCGCAGTGGCTTAATGCGCTCAGCCCGCGATTGCAGAAACTTTCCTACGGCCAGTCATCTGATGGGTGACCAAATATGTATTATCTCAAGTACAGTCCTGGGTGCATCTGCAGTCGCTAATACCCACCGGGTGGTGTGTTGTGGCCCGTTGTCCCTATATTCTTCCATCCATAGGGAACGCCTGTTCCCTAGCAGGGGAATCGTTACAGTGCTGGTGATTATGATGATATACTATGTGGCATACCTACTACATCTAGATTATATCTTGCATCAATCTGTCAACTCAAATTCCAATAGTCTGTAATGTTTGTTCTAGGATGATGTTTGCTATGTAGTAGCAAAATATGACTATGCTGCTCAGGGTGCTCAAGAATTAGACTTGCGTAAAAATGAACGCTATCTTTTACTTGATGACTCCAAGCACTGGTGGCGGGTTCAGAATGCCCGTAGCCAGTCTGGATATGTTCCAAGTAATTATGTAAAGAAAGAGAAACCTTCTTTGTTTGACAGGTAAAGGAAACAATACTTTTTATCATTATGTGACATAATCATTATAGAATGTTACACTCATTGAACAATAGCTGTGTGAACTAGATCTTGTTTTCCTCACAAGTGGAGTCAAATTTTTTATATCTTTTCTTATTTTCAATGTAGGTAGATCAGGTATAGCATTTATATATAAAAATAAACAAATTATATGTTTATTCTACTTAATAAAATATATATTATTATCTATTTATTAATGTGTTTATACTTTAGAAAGGCAAATCTTGTAGCATGTTTTTGCTTTCAATGGTTTTTAGCAATGAATAATGTCAAATATCTTTATATCAGTGTTTTATGTTATTCTGAAAATATTATTAATAAGATGTCAATAGTCACCAAAGAATTTTCTCTTAAACTATTATGCAACATATATCCTACATTCACAGTTTTCAATTATTATAATTAGTGAAGTAGCTTATTAAACTTTACATCATAACTATTTAAAACCCGATTATCACATTATGATATATTAACTCAATGGCTTTGAGGATGTTGTAATGGACTATGTACTAACTAATATTACTCACTGTAATACTACTGAAATACCTACATCAAAATAAGAAACCAATCTTTTATTTCAATTCTTCTTCTTAATTACCTAAGTGACTTTCTCGCATTAGCAAATTTATCCAATTTCAATACATTTATTAGAATGATAACACTACATCTTTAAATTAACTAATCAAATTGAATTAATCATAAAAATTTATTACTTACTACAAGTAGGTATTTGAATTGCCCTGTTTCGTCTGTTTCACAATCGACAAGTAAGTTCAAAGTAGCTTACTTGACACAGATCATTTGACAGTAGTAATATGAAATATATGTCAATTGAACTGCCAAGTAAGTTACTTGGAACTTACTTGTCGATTGTTATAAATTATATATTTAGATTCTTATAAATAGGCAGAGATAGTTCAGTGATTGATTAGTAAAACTCTGAAATGTCTCTGTGTTTAACAACAGTATACACTTAAAATTGGTTTAAGTATCAATTTATCAATGATAATATTTATGTATAATAAATAACTCTAACTCAAATTATACAAGACTTTTAGGCAATGAATACTGTAAGATTTTGATTAATAAAATGTATATCACAAAAATATAATTAGGTAAACCATATGTCTTTTTTAATTAGCTATTTAATATAAAAAAATATTATTCTAATGATATAATTTAACTTATTAGATATTTTATTTATTGGTATACACATTATCACTTATTGTCCAAATTGTGATAAATCTAAATCATACCTTGCAAGATTTTATTGACATATTACAATAGTAATGAGAGTAATAAATTACATAAAAAAAGTCTTTTATAGAATTAAATCAAGACTACCATTTGATTTATTTTATAAAATATTTTTTTTCTTGTCATTTACTTCAGCCTGTTGTTTTAAGTGGATAAAATTTAATATAACTTGCATATTATTTATATTTAATTTAAATAATAATGTCTGGCTTACTAAATAAGTAATTTTAAAAGCTAGTGCTTTGTTAAGGCTTGTCTACCACTTCTAGAAGAGTATTAAAGCAGACACATCTAACTTTTTCAGTATTAAGAAAAAAGTGAAAAAAGGCTCTGGCTCCAAAACATTACCATCCAACTCTTCGCCGGTGCGGTCTGGAGGTGCGGAATCGCCCGGCGCACGTAGGGTGGAACCCACAGAGGCATTGGGAGCTGCCGTCGTCAAATACAACTACCAGGCCCAGCAGCCTGATGAGTTGTCTCTTACCAAGGGCACGCGCATATTGATCCTGGAGAAGAGCAACGATGGCTGGTGGCGGGGGCAGTACCAAGGACATACTGGCTGGTCACTATTTTTTTATTGCTGCAACCAACATCTGTTTACACAATTACAAAACATAAAACATACATTGACAACTAAATCTAGATGTAACCAACACTTACTTGAATAAAAACACTTTTGTAAACATGGTAACTAAAATAGAATTACTCTAAGTAGGCTAAGAATGCTCAAAATACTGATAAAGAAAAAGTAGTTGTTGTAAAATACATTCAGTGGAGTTTAGTGCCAGCAGATAATAATGAACAGACCCTGTTGAAGGAGTCCGCGTGAATGTCAACCAAGAAACTGTTCTCATTACCAGTCTGCAGAGTCTTGAAATGGGAGAATTAGATCCAATATCTTTAGTATTAACAACTGGTGTTGGCTACAACAAGGGCTTCTGTACTCAGTACTTCTTCATCTACCTGCCCTGTTCCCAGTTTATCTGGTGTCGGCGCAATGTTTCGTCTTCTAGTTATATCGATTGATGCAATCAAGTCATCCACTCCCTTTTGATTCGTAATATCCATCACACCAGAAAGGTGCTAGTGATAATTGAATGCATAGAAAAGAGATGGAAAAGACAACATGTCTAGAGACCGATGAACAATGAGAGTGGTTGGGATGTCAACATTCCAATCTGTACTGCTAGTTTTAGCTTAGGTTTTATTTATATTTCAATATATTTTTCATTTTCATAACTTGACCTAACTCTAACATAACAAAATATGATTTTGACATGAATAAATACTGTGGTAAAATGAATTCTACTGCCCTTCCTATATTATTGACAATGTCCATTATGAGAAATAAGACATAAGTCCTGCAATATGTATAAATCGTATTTCATGACTTAATAATATCAACACCACTAAAATAATTTTACTTTATATTATTAAGGTCATGTCTCATAGTTTTATCAATAAAATAATGGTTGGATTAATTATGGTCAATTAATTGTTTTGGCTTACAGGAAACTCCATTGTCTTAAATGTATTTGTATGACGAAAGCAATAAGAGTATCGGAATATATAAATACATTACAAATTCGTGCTGTGTGTGTGATGTAATATATCGCTTCTTAAATACTAGAGAGACACAAGTCAAAATTGCATTCCTACAACTGTAAATCTTATTGTCGTACATATAGAACACAAAGTTCGTAAGCATTTTTTTGAGTTGTCTCTTGTATTGAATGAGCAATAGATATTGGCAGATCATGTATAACAAGCCTCTCTTATACTCAGGCAGTAAATGCGATTAACTTACTTTTCCATTATACAATATACAGTTGAATGTTCAGAGAAATTTCGGCAAGTTAAATAACTGTGGTTGGCCGAGTGATATTAATAGGTGTCTGCCCAAATGGCAGGTGACGCGGGTTCGTTTCCCGCATGAGGACAAATAATGCTGGCCTGGGAGCGAACAAATAACGTAGAATAGGCCAGCCCCGACTCATCCCATGGGTGTCGTAAAAGTCGACTAAGGGAGATTGCCCGGTGTAGACCAATTAGCACCTTGGGGCACCCGAATGGTGGAGGGCGAATCACCAACAATAGCATACCCAAAGAGGATTAGTGTCAGGCAGGCGGCCGGCTGTAAAACTTTAGCCAAAACTTTGAGCAGTATGGATTGGAATGATCATTCAAATCACTCTCTCCGTTCATCGATCTCTCGACATGGTCCGTTCCATCTCTTTTCTATACATTCATTCATCACTAGCACCTTTACGGTGTGATGGATGATATGAATCAAAAGGGAGTGGATGCGTTGATCACGTCTGACCGATATGAATGGAAGAGGAAACATACTGCGCCGACCCAGATAGACTGGGAACAGGGCAGGGAGAAGAAGAAGATGCCTTTATCTAATTCTAAATAAAACAATATGTTGTATTATTTTCCTCAGGTTTCCTTCAAACTACACCAGCGAGGAGGGTGACAATGAGGACCCAGTCCATACTTACGCCATGGCAGAGAACGTCCTCGATATAGTGGTTAGTAGTGTCTTGGATTCATAATTGACAGTCACACTAGCCATTTTTCTTATCTGCCACCGGCTAGATCATATCGTAAACATGGAGCTGTGTGGTGACGGCGGATCACCACCCTAATGACCCCGACACATTTTTGAAACGCGACGCGACTCCACGTGTTACAAACCAAACATCGCGTCGCGTCGGATGTTCATAGTGTGTTTCTGGTCATAGAATACCAATACATTTGATTCGACTCAACAAGCGTCGCGTTACATCGGGTCGCGTCGTGTTTTAAAAATGTGTTTCTACCATAAATCTTTCCGGCGGGTGTCTTAGAAAGCGACTAACCCCCGAATACAGAAACGCTACTCAAAGTTTGAGTCCTGCTTAACATTTAAGAGTTGTCAAAATTTACGTTTTTCTATACTAATCTGACAGGTATTGTCCATTTAACTTTTTAAGCGGTGCTAAAAATTGGAGTAGCGTTTCTGTATTCGGGGGTAAGGGTTACAACAGCGATGATTCTTCACTGTTTAACCATAACCGATGAGCTCGTGTTCGCGTAAGGCATCGTCCTAATAGAATGCGATTGCGCGAGCAAGCGACGCGACCATCGCGTATACGCGTACAAACATTTGGGTCGCTCGGACGCGTCGTACGATTGTCAGTTAGGTACATCTATTTGAGTTCAATAGGTTTGATCGCGCGTTCGTACGAGTGAAATTCGCGCGAATCTGCGATGATCGCGCAACCGCGTTCTATTAGGCCGATGCCTTAGGTGTTGCAACTAGTGGGTACCTAGACGATTGTTTGTGTACACATACATACATAAATCACGCCTATATCCGCGAAGGGGTAGGCAGAGGTGAACTAGCACCCACGTTTCGCCAATTATGTTAAGTCCCATTTAATAGGTGGCGAGCCTATTGCCATTTATCGGGCACAAAAGTCGCAGTAGGTCCATTGCTAGGTGGTATAAGAGGAACGCTGCTGCCCATTCCTCATCACTGATTTATCCTTAGTCGCCTTGTACAACACCCGCGGGAGAGATTTGGGATTGTTAGTGTGGTTGCTTGCTACAATAGTTAATATTTAATTTTTTTTTGTTTGCCTTACAGGTGGCCCTGTACTCGTTCACGTCCAACAACGAGCAGGAGCTCTCGTTCGAGAAGGGCGACCGGCTGGAGATCGTGGAGCGGCCGCCCTCCGACCCCGAGTGGTACCGGGCGCGGGACTCGCGCGGCCAGCTCGGCCTCGTGCCGCGCAACTACCTGCAGGAGCTGGCCGACTACCTCACGCAGCCGTACAGGTACTAGTGACGTCGGTGGTGGCTGGGTACGCTTTTGCTAGCCGGCTTAGTGTACAGGTCCCCATTGCCCGGTATCTACCTACGCTTTTGGTAGCTGTGTTGGTCGACAGGTACTCGACGCCTAGTATCTACACTCGGGCTAGCCGGGTTGGTCGATTGATCGGCTGATAGTGTTTGTTTACCGGCTGACAGTTCCCGATGTAAATCTTTTGCATACACTCACTACATACATAGGTGTAAGTGCGATAATTGTTTTATATCCCACCCGACTGAGGAGCTCATCAAGCAATTTCGCTAAGGCCGGTCATTGGATGGGTGACCAAAGATTTATTATCTCGAGTTTCTCCGTGCTTCGGAAGGCACGTTAAGCCGCTGGTCCCGGCTGCATCTGCAGTCGTTAGTACCCACCAACCCTCACTGGGCCAGCGTGGTGGGTCATGGCCCAATCTCCCTATATGCTTCCATCCATAGGGAAGGCCCGAGCCCCAGCAGTGGGGACATTAAAGGGCTGGTGATGATGGGGTGTCATAAAACCACGATGTTACCTCGGGCGATAAAAGAGAAAACACTAGCGATCCGAGGCGTGTTTGTATTGTAGTAGCATTACGTGTATTGTACGATGTGCTTGTCGTTAGCGAGGCGGGCGGCGGCGCGGCGTCGTCGGCGGGGCTGGGCGGGCGCGCGTGGTACTACGGCGCCATCACGCGCACGCACTGCGACGCGCTGCTCAACCAGCACGGCCACGACGGCGACTTCCTCATCCGCGACTCGGAGACCAACGTGAGTCGGCATATCTGAGCCTACACACCGGCACAGCATGCCACTTCTTTTTTCTTTCTTAAATTCTCCCTATATTTTAGGGAAGGCAAAGGGTCTAGCCCATACAGGCATGTCTTTAGTGTATATTTTATCTGTAGTCTTATAAAATAATGAGTGGATGAAATGTTTGAATGAAATGAATTTTACGTTAAAATATGGGTGTCGCATATTTTAACTTATCTAGGGAGTGCTTGGCGCGAATTGAATGGTAACAGTTCATGTTGGAGACTGATGAAGTGAGCAAAACCACTTTTTACGTGGTTTTCACCACAACATCAAACACAAGACTTATTTTCAATGATTCTGCATAATTGCACATTAACACGGATGCTTGTGCATCAAAATAACACTACTTTCACTGCACAAAATCCACTCTGAACCAATTTTAGAATTATCGAAAAAATATCTGACTGACACCACGAAACGCGCCAAACACTTCCCCTTTTTTTTGATGATGGCTTTAAGCTGTTGGCCGAGAGGTCTTTACATCATCTACCGGGTTTTTTGGGGAAGGCGAAGACCTTGTCTTGCAGTCGAGCACTCCCTGTGAGGGTGCCTCCACAGCAGGCGTCCCCCTTGGGGAGATGGAGTCTCCCGGGGGAGATATACTCCCGCGGAGAGTCGGAGCTTGAAGCGGCTGGCCTGAGGGTGCCTCTAAAGGCGCGGACCTCGGTTCAGGCGTGCCGTGTATTGAGCATGTCACTCTGATAATCATACTCTTTCTGATAGCTATTTCCGTCGAATGAGTGATAAATCGTCGCAATGAAAATATATTACATTAGTACATACATAAATCACGCCGAATGGGGTAGGCAGAGATGAATCAACACTCCCGTTTCGCCAATAAGGACATACATACATACAATCACGCCTATATCCCCGAAGGGGTAGGCAGAGGTGAACTAGCACCCACGATTCGGCAAATATGTTACGTCCCATGTAATAGGTGGCGAGCCTATTGCCATTTATCGGGCACAAAAGTTACAGACATTGCTAGGTGGTATAAGAGGAACGCTGCTGCCCATTCCTCATCACTGATTTATCCTTAGTCGCCGGATAAGGACAGGCCCCAAGTAATAGGTGTCGAGCCTATTGGCCATGTAAATCGCAGTATATTGCTAAGTGGTATAAGAGGAACACGGCTGTCCATTACTCATCGCTGTCTTTATTTACCTCTGCCTACCCGTTTGAAGATGATTTATGGATGTATTTGTCAAGACTGTTAACGTTTTGATTTTTCGAATTGACAATCTCGAACCGTGAATATAGAATATACGTGACAGGTGGGTAGGTGTCGAAAAGGAAATGAACGATTGGAAATAGTTTAGTTACACGCTCCTACAATAACCGTCACATAAGTTGACCTAAGCGCAGCGCAGTAAAACGTTTTCAGGTTTACAGGAGATTCTGTATGAGGTGCGACGTGTGTCTGCTTTACCCATAGCAACGTAGGGATACCCGCTTCTGCGCGTTCAAAATTTAGTTCAGCCATTGGTTTACACGACCGTCATTTTGGTTCAGCTTATGTGCCCGAAACTATACTTGCTACCTTTTTTTCGGAGTGGAATGCATTTACGCACCATACCAGCCGCCAGCTAAGCGACTGGCGTGCGTGGGACTCGCCCGGTGCACGTTGCGCTCGCAATACCCACTAAACCACTCCGGTGTTCCTCCGAGCCCTTTAAGCGGGGAGAGTCTGGGATCTGCCTCGCGGCAATTCACCAGTCAACGATACCTCCTACCTTCACGTCAGGTTGTTTTAGAAGAAGTAATACAACAAACAAAAGCAAATATCTTATGACTGAACATGTTTTTGACGAAATAAGAAATAGGATCATAAAGCTTACGAATTCCTCTACAAGATGGCGTAACTAACTCGTATCATGAGACTTGACGAAGGTGGTTTTTTAATCAAGTGTTCAATTGTGCGCTCGCAGGTGGGCGACTTCTCAGTGTCGCTGAAGGCGCCCGGCCGCAACAAGCACTTCCGCGTGCACGTGGAGCGCGCGCTGTACTGCATCGGGCAGCGCAAGTTCCCGTCGCTGGAGCAGCTGGTGGGCCACTACCAGCGCGCGCCCATCTACACCAACAAGGCGGGCGAGAAGCTGTACCTGGTGCGCCCGCTGCCGAGGGCGTCGCAGCCCTGCTGAGGGGCGAAGCCCGGACCTCCCACCGCGAGACCACGGCGCCGCGACCAACTTGTGACTGCCCCCGAAGTGTATTGCGCTGCTTCGACCAACCCCCAAAGTGTGATCCGTGGTCGAAGCGCCTCGACCAACTTGTGACTACCCTCCGCAAGTGTATTCTGCCGCGCTCACGAAGCACGCATTAGGTATGTCCGATTTTTGGCGGAACTCAGTTATGTACACTCATTTAAAAATATTTTATTGACTTGTGTCGTACATAAAATACACATGTATACATAATATTATTATTTAAAATCAGGAAAACGAGCTCTATAACTTTCCCAAAAACTATTTCAATATACTCCTAGTTTAGTTTTCACATCAATAGCTGGTTTAGTTCCGGAAATACAAATAAACTAAGAAAAATAACTTCTACCTTTTTGCAACTTCTGAGAAAAACGCCCTGTTTTTTTTTAAGTTGGAAAAAGGTAGATAATGCGTTTCCCGTAAGCGCGGCAGTATTCCATGGTCGGTTCCAACGCTGTCCTACGGCGCTTCGACCAACTTGAGACTACCCCCCGAAAGTGAATTCCGTGGTCAGTTCGGACGCAGAACTTGCAACAAATATGTGAGTTTTGTCTCAGTCACTCAGCTACAAGTACATTATTAAAATTAGGCAAACGAGCGGTCGTATTGAGTTTATTAGATAGATAGATGCGCAATCGGAAATTGAACGTTTCTTTTAATGGCTGTATTTAATGGAAATAATGGTTTTTAATTATGCATTAATGAATTCGTCTGTTTATATCGTTCCCCTCTCACTGATAACACATTAACACACACAGTGACATTTTGTAATTAAATGTCACCTTAAACCGCCTCATTTGACGGTTAATATTAAGACGTAATTCATTATGTAACTTTAAAAAATACTATTTCTCTACAAATCTTTATTGGTTGTAAGTGCTGTCTGCCAACGAGTCTGGAATTGATAATTTATTGAGAAAAAGTTCTAACTTACGGAATGCATCTTGCAATCTTGTTTTTATGTGTTCGAAGTGTTTTTTTTATTTATTTCAACTTAGTGACACAATGCAGAAGGGCGGTCTTTATTAATTTCCTGAAGTTTTTTTTAATAATCTGACACAGACAACTGTAAAGTTACATTCTTATGAAGTCAGTCACCAAATAAATATTATAATGTAGTTTTGTTCTCACAATAAAAGTTATCCACTTCAGAATTAGGTTGGTTTTTCACCAACGTGCTACGTTATGACCGATACCAATGTTTACTATACCTACACTGATCATACCTATGTATGTCGTTTAATTACCTTTGTCTCACTTGTAAGAATGCGCGGGCGCATTAGATGTGTGGGAGTAGAACTTGGAACATTTTCCGTACACTATGGTGTTTGGATAAATGAAACCAGTTCTTAGATTAAAAATCTTTAGGGAAGCAGAGTGACAGACAGACCAAGAACTAGTGTATTATGGTATTAGTACCTAACAGTAACTGCCGTGACAGTGTGATAGTATAAGGGGGGATTCAAGATCTTAGATAGCTTTTTTATTACGATTAATGCTGGCACGCGGGTACGTAGCAGCATTTTTTCTGAAGTGATTGATCAAATTCTTGCGTTTGATTGGAATAGAGAAACACTATTTACTTTTTTTGTAATAATTTTTCGAACATTGATTATTATGTAGTGATAATCGTTATTTGAACACAAACCGCCGATTATAAAGTATTTAATCTTAATATTTTTATGACATTCGTCACGGTTTAGTATAAGGCGGTGCATACTACATTCAAGTACTGTCAACAGTGCGTCAGACCATACAAAACTGTCAAATATCTCTAATCAATTGTCAACTTTAACATGTTTTACGTAAAGCACAAATTCGACTGTGAAAATTTGACATATTGTAGTCACTTGACGCGGTGTTGTCTGTAACATTCTCAGTTGGACAAATATAAGTCCTATGATGAACTTTTTCAAGATTCCTCGACATTCTTCATCGTAGTCTGTAAAATTGACTATAAGATGCAAGTCATAGGTATTGGAAGAAAGAAAATTTTCCAAGTATTGGGGCGGAAACGAAATGGATTATAAATGAATAACGATTCGCACAGATTCCGACGATATCGTATCTATGTACAGAAAGAAAAAAAAATAGTTTACAAAAA
Source organism: Cataclysta lemnata (assembly GCA_963931975.1). NCBI lineage: Eukaryota > Metazoa > Arthropoda > Insecta > Lepidoptera > Crambidae > Cataclysta > Cataclysta lemnata. Next base: position 615,343 of record OZ008341.1, on the reverse strand, counting down.
GTTCGAAGAATAAAGTCTTACCAATCGGCCAATCAGAAGTCTTGGTTGGCTGAGTGGTGTAGAATAGGTTTGAACTTTTTGCTTTCCAATATTTTTCCAAACATTTATATAATGTTCAAAAAAACCGTTCGTATGTACAGTATGTTAATTTCGAGAATCAATAGAACAAATACAGCCGTATGTGCTGGTGACTGTACATCAAGAATCTGATAAATTCCAGCCATTGTGTAATCCTACGTTAGCGTAATCGGGCGTTGTTGCAATGCCAAAATAAACAATTAACACGATAATAAAACCAAATATTGGCTTATCTTTACCGCATCTCTATTAGTAATAAATAAGAGCAATTTCTATATCATAATTATTGTTTAGATAAGTTTCCCCAGTAAGTGGTAGTGTAATTTTGTGTTTCTTAAACAGTATAACAGAGTTATGTGTGTAGGTAATAAATAATCAATAGATTGTATTCCAGCCGCGTGTAATGAGGAATACTGCAGTGCATTCTAAGAATGACTGGCTAGTTCTTCAATATACTTTTGGCCACGACTACGTCATATTCATATACTGTAATATGAAATATATATGATAGTAAGCGAATTGAGAAATTTGTTATGTACCTACGAACAAGATTTCGAACGAACAAGACATCACAATTCGCCTCAAAGAATTATACATACCTTATATGCTCACAACCCACATATAATTATACAGCATACTTTGTGATGTTTGGCTACGTAAGTTAATGTAAGTCATAGTCAGGGGATATCGTGGATGGATCGGTGAAGGGGTTTTTGTACTTTTTTAAATCGGGAGTCGTACGACGTAGTATTTACTATAAAGTCTGACTAGTTCGAGGTTGTAGTTGTCTCGTCTTGTTTAGAATAATTACAACGAATTAGTGCACCGTGCGTACGCGGGGAGCAATGGAAGTTTAAATACGCATCTTTCACACACCGCTTCGTTAAAATTCAGTCTTCCAACTGACGATAAAGACTAAATAAATATATTTCTGGGCTAAGGTTACTTTTGATTGCATTTCTTTTTTACCATGTGACAGGTTTCGTGTTAGTTGGTATTGGGTGTGGTGCAATTTAAACTTCCGTTGCGGGAATGGAATCTCAGAGGGTGGTTTCCACTGATTAGACTGCCGCTAGTCAATATGCCAACATCACACACTTCGCTTCCACATAGAGAACACTTCTTATTTACAAACATTCGCCTAGAAGAATGTTGGGTCGTTATAATCACTCCAATATCAGCAACCGATGATTAGCCTAATATATAAAAAATTACTTGCCACCACAAGGTGTAAAGAAATGACTCTTCTAGGAAATATTTGTGGATAGGTCGTCCCACTTACGACTGATCATCTCCTGGTGTCATTTACATAATATATTATTATTTCGTTAAGCCTATATATAAGTTGTGAAACGGCAGCTATTATGTTGTTTATTTTTAGTTACATACAAATATATTAAATTGAAATACGAATCACTTTTATACTGACTGTTGATATTTAATTTGTGTTTATGCATTATTTTTTTATTTATTATATTTTATACACTTTGCGTGTGCAATTCCTCCCAGCATTTATATTTTGTGTGGCAATCCCATTGAATGGCGTTTTGTAAGCCGCAAATTGTTCCTTACTGTCAAATTGCATCGAATGGGTTTAGGTCGTGAAATGTGCAACTCGTGATAATCAACTGTGAACATTTTGAATATAGTCTTAGAGCTGCTTTTCGCAGCGACCCCACAATGCCTTATAGATGTTAACTTTTTCAGCAATCGCCAATAAACGGAGACGACTTGAACCGTTCGGTATTAGTTTGACTTTGAACACACCGTCGACAATAGACTGCAGTACTGGTAGTTTTCAGGGTCACCCCTATGTCTTACAGTTTATATGCTGTTGTAAGTAGTACCAGTGTAGTTATCTACTATCAGTGCGCGAGTCAACGTCTGATCCGACACAGCCTCGTATGTGGTTTATAATTTTAACTACTGCAATTTCCATATCTACACCTCTAGATAAATTGCCAATCAAGTGTCAAATTTTAACAACTACTCTTACATTTGACACAATGGTCGCCATGTTGTTTTACTAAAGTAAACAAGTTAAACTAAAGTTTAGTGAGGCTGTGTGCTACAAACATTCGTGACGCTCGACGCACTGCGTCCAACCCATGTACTGATATGAACACTCCATACTGAATGTAATCAATTAGCTTCTAAATGGGATCATTTATTTTTATACAAACTTTTTGTTTACATTAATGGTAGAGATCAGTTTTGTAATGCACCAAGTGTAGAGGGATTTTGTACGCGAAATATATCTAAGGTTAGAGTTACGACTACACTGTACAATAGTTGTGTGTTTTCCATACAATAAAGATACAAAAGTCTTGTCAGTAATTGTATAACATTTTTTATAAAATTGGTATTTCAATGAATTTATTGATTGGTACATTGGTCTAAGGAGACACAAACCTAAGTCCTTACGACTGTAATTGCACTTTATGATTAATTGTGTTGTGATCCGAATGAAATATGGCTCCATTTACTCATCAGCCCTGTACCCTTTAGATGAGTCGAGTGAATCCAGAGCCATAGATCGGGTCGCAACTATAGTAAGTTAATAGATCTTTTTGATGTATTTAATACGTTTTATACTCAATATTGTAATTAGAATTAAAATGCGAGGCAAACTCAACTTAGATTTATTAGGATGAAAATAAATAGGTAAAATAAATATACGAACGTCGGCCGTGTACACAGCGTTACTTTAAAATTTTCTGGAAATTATGAGTGTTTAAACGTAAAACATCACTTCGGGCACCAAGTTTCATGAAATCATCGTCTTCCGATCGAAAGGGGATATTGGAACTGTGCGTGCAGCACAAATATATATATTTGGCCGTGTGGCGGAATGATTGGTGTGGCGAAACCAGACTAAGCTTCGCGTAAAATGCTGTTCTGATCTCTTGTGATTCAAGCTAAAATATCATGCAGACTATCATTTTATTGATATAGTATTGATTGCACTTAATCGATAATGGAAATTTTATCTGAAGTTAAATGAAAACGTTGAACGCTAAGCTTAGTCTCTAGAAAATAATTATCAATTAATGGAAATGAAGTTTTAAAAGTAATTAATTGGAAGTATCACAGCTAGTTAACGGTTAGGAATAAAGTAAGATGTATAAAAATGCAGATACTACACTAATTCTATTAATTAATAATATCAAGCTTTACGAGTAAAGGCAATGTTCAATTGCCAAATGTACGAAATTTACGCAGACTTACATTCCTAAGCTTTTATTAACTCAACACGCGAGTGATGGGTCTCGGTGCAGATCGTCACTTTCGCAAAATGTCATCGTGAAAAATGTGGTCACTCTCGCAGAACGTCATTTGCGGAACAATGTCACTTTCGCAAAACTACACATTTTTGCACAATGTCATTCCAGACAATTTAGATCTAATACTAATCACAATGCAGAATCGGGAAAGTGGTACATAAATAAAAATATAAAAAATCACCTAAAAATGAAGTGATCCGGCAAAAATTGCGGTTTGCGAAAGAGACGACTCGTGAAAATGTCGTTTTGCACATATGACATTGTGCGCAAATGGCGTTCTTCGAAATTGACAAAATTTTTAATGATGACGTTTTGCGAAAGTGATGACGTTCTGCGTCAAGACCGAGTGTTAGCATTTAAATATAGTGCACCGGGTATCGGGGCCCACCTACCAGAGCTAAGACCGTCTAGATCCGGGGCTGTATCATATATTGTTTAATTGTAGTTTGTAGACTATAGCGAGTGATTCGGTTTTTTATTTTTATATTGCTCAAATGTTTTTTGATTTGTATTGTAACCATGTGTTTGAATGTTTTCATGTATATTCTCTGATGTAACGAGCATGATATGATACCAATGTAAGTGCAGTGTATAATATTTAACATTATAATTTATTTATTAATTTGCAAGTAGTGTTTCTTTTAAAACCCTTCTTACATGAACTTAACTTCACTGAAACATGTAATTTTTGGATTTACTTTATAATTGAGTGACTAGGTTCTAGAATAGGACGATTGAAAGTATTTTCCGATCCGAATGTATTCATACATCACCCACATCATCTCAGTAGTCAGCCTATACGAGATTATTGTAGCTCTCAAGTAGCTCGAATACAAAGCATCTCTATTCAATCTGTGGTACTTTAGGTGGTTCCTTAACTGAACAGAGGGTCTAAAAAGGCCGATTTAAGCAATATCGCCAAAAGCTATTCATTTTCGAATGTCATAACCGTTTTACGTATATCCAATTAATATAATGTTGGTTAACCATTATATATTTATTCTTATTGAAACTCTCAAACTGGTACATAGGAATTGTTCTAATATAAATTGACACCAAGTGACTTTTTAATGATTTGAAATGCAATTCACAGTAGGATCATAAAAGAAATTGCTGGTGTTACCTTTTTAGACCCACAGTGGGCGTCTCATGGCTGTATATTATTATGATTCCCGCATTAATTGGCCGCCTCCGTAGTCTGGTGGCTCGCCCACCGGAATGAAGGTCCAGAGGTCCCGGGTTCGATCCCCAGGGAGGTACAACAATTTGTGCACGGTTTGGTTGGTGGTAGGACTTCTTTGAAGTGAGCCTGGCTAGCTACCACCATCTTATCAAAATCTGTCGCCATAATAATAATGTTGACAGCATTATTGTGTTCCGACAATGTGTGATAAAGTATTAAGATAGCAGTCCCTCTGTGGTTGAGGGTTCCAGGTGAAGCTCGAATCCATCTTCAGCCTTGTCGTCACTTACCATCAGGTGAGAAGGGCAAGAGCTTCCCTGTCTAACATAAAAAAAGAAAAAATCAATACTATAATTTTCGAACTGTTTTTAACCATAATTTACTTTGTGATTAGGTAGGTAGTACTTATGATTTGAGTGCCTCTAGCTGCTTATTGGTTTACACTGGGTAAATTTCCTTAGTCGACTTCTAGGTAGGATGATTAGGGGCTGGGTCATTTGACGTTATTTTTTAGCTCCCACGCCAGCATAGAATATCATACAAAACTCAATTGCAAGTAAATATTTTTTCGCATTGATTAACATAAATAGTTTTGTGACCTGCGTTGTCTGCTTCTTACCTTTTCCCAAATCACAGTTTATTGAAAGTTTATACGAACTACTAAATACTTAAGTACCTAATTTTAATTATTTACATCAACCTCGGAGTAAATATTTACTCTGAGACATCAACCTGTAATCGAAATAAATAAAAGTAAGAGGAACATTTTATACATAAACAGCAGTCTCTCAAGCCGATTCATGAATCGAATTACAAATTCATTATGCATGAATAAGTAAATCAAAGGGGGGCTGGAACGCGGTGTTTTTACATATTGGGGCAACGTTACTTGGCAACTATATCGATGTATCAAAATCACTGTCCCGTGTAGGTGATTTAAGTTCGGCGTTGATTGAAGGTATGTTGTCGAGACGAGATAAGCTGCTGATTCAACCGTGGGAGGAGCGCAGGTTCAGAGATCACCGTTCCAAAGTAAGTTTACATACATAAATCACACCTAAAAGCTCTGAAGTGGTAGGCATAGGTGAATTAACACCCACGTTTCGCCAATCATGTTAGGTGCCATTGGTGTAGAGCCTGCACGTATTTGGCACTAAGTTTACTTATTGCTAGGTAGTTTAAGAAGAACGCCGCTGTCCATTACTCATCACTGTTTTAACCCTTAGTCGTCGTCTACGACACTCGCGGGTGGGATTTGGGTGGTGACAATTGTATTGTGCTCTGTCACCACACGGCAAAGTAAGTGTAGGTTATTCTCAGAATAAAAGTATCTATAAATAAGTCATTAATAGGTAATAACATCTGACTAAGTACTTCCATGAGTTCTATCTTCTATCATATCTGACTAGATAAGATTATCTATGTAGAATTTCAAAATCATTTGTAGCTAAAGAACATTTGAAAAACAATGTTTAAATCTATAATTATCGTCATCGTTCAAATTAATAGTTACGGTTGTTATTCCCGCTAGTCAGCTTTGCCCCATCCGCAAGGAGGGTATTTTTCTAAAAAAAAACCCACTTATTCGTTACAGGGGTCAGCCGACGTCCACAGGGACATTGATATAGTAATAAAAATTTCCTCCCGCTAGTGGCGGTGTCCATATTTTTTTCATCCCACCATCTCGGAAAAAGCGTTTTTGCTCTTCGATATCTGAGTGCAAAAGCCGTTTTTATCCTCTAGAGGTTAAAGTAAATTTGAATTTAGAACATCGTGTGCAATGAGTTTGTGAATTCAAAACATCATTATACATATTTATTTCTACCTCCATGGTGCCGAAATTGTCATGCAACCTATTTTAATTTGTTAAAAACTCAGACTCGGAACCTTCTTGGTGTACTTTTTTGTAATTTGCTTTGCGCGCGCCATTTTCTTTTCACGTCACAAATTTGTTAAAACCTAGGAGTTCCGTGACGGTCAATCAGCTTGGCGTCAATCTTGCTTTAAACATTTTGATCGTCTACAACGCTTGCTGGATGCATGAGTCAAACATTTAAAAGCTTTTTAGGTCTGTTTGATTTGTTTACGCTAGCAACGGAACAAAAACATACAGAAAATCAACGTGCTTGACTCAAGCTGATTGACCGTCTCGGAACTCCATTAGCGACGGTAATTTTTATTAGGGACTTACAGGTGTGTCTGGATGAATGTTGCGGGTGTGGCTGGGTGGATGGGTGGCTGTTGGAGGTGTGTCTGGGTGAATGGGTGTTTTGAGGGTGTGTCTAGGTGAATGGGTGTTTTGTTGGTGTGTCTGGGTGAATGGGTTTTTGTGGGTGTGTCTGGGTGAATGGGTTTTTGTGGGTGTGTCTGAATAGATGGGTGAGTATTTTGGGTGTTTCTGGGTGATTGGGTTTTTTTTGGGTGTGATTAGGTGTTTTGTGGGTGTTTCTGGGTGATTGAGTGTTTTTTGGGTGTGATTGGGTGTTTCTGGGTTAATCGGTGTTTTGTGGGTGTTTCTGGGTGAATGGGTGTTTTGTGGGTGTTTCTGGGTGAATGGGTGTTTTGTGGGTATTTCTGGGTGAATGGGTGTTTTGTGGGTGTTTCTGGGTGAATGAGTGTTTTGTGTGTGTTTCTGGGTGAATGGGTGTTTTTTGGGTGTTTCTGGGTAAATGGGTGTTTTGTGGGTGTTTCTGGGTGAATGGGTGTTTTGTGGGTTTTTCTGGGTGAATGGGTGTTTTGTGGGTGTTTCTGGGTGAATGGGTGTTTTTTAGGTGTGTCTGAGTGGATGGGTGTGAATGTTGTGGGTGTTTCTGGGTGGGTGTTGAGAGTGTGTTTGGGTTAATGGGAGGGTGTTGTGGAAGTTTCTGGGTGAAAACAGAAACTGCTGTGATTGTATTTTTTTTTTTTTTGTATTTTGCAATTTCCTCGTTGGGGGGGATGAAAAGTTACGTGTTGCACTCGAGTGCAAAGATTTTTCACCTTGTGCTCTTTTAATTCCCTCGCTATCGCTCAGGATTCTAATTTTTGAATCACTCGCTACGCTCGTGATTCAATTTTAGAATCCTTCGCTAGCTCGGTCATCAAAATTGAGCACGCGGTTAAAAAACAACTTTGCACTCACGTACAACAAATAACTATTATTTGTCGAATTCCACCCGTACGCTACCCGTGCTGGCAAATGGGAATAAAAAAAGCCACCGGAAGGGGCAAAGCTGAGGACAGCAAGAGGGAATAACTCGTCTTATCTGATGTTCAGTGTAGGTTAATTTAGGAATACCTACTCAATAACTCTTGCGATCCATAACGAATCAGAAAAATTGTCAACGTTGGGTTGGCCGAGCGAGTGGTGATGAAAGACATCTACCTGCCCGAATCGCAGAGGACGCGGGTTCAATTCCCTCATCAGGACTCAGGGCAGGAGGAAAGTATTATGACTTTATTTTCTTTGTATCTCAAATTTCTCACTTTGCACGGAGGTGAGATCCGCCCTGCCCGCCATAGACGACCGCGCCCCCCCCGCCAGGCCCCACGTGGCGCTCAAGCTAAAGAAGTGCCAGCGCGAGTTGGACCGCAAGCACAGGATCCAGAGCGACAATTTCAGCCTGCTGCAGCGGCTCAACGCCATCATGAAGGTCAACCGGCTGGACAACTACTGGACCAAGCCTTTGCCCAAGTGAGTCATTGACAAAAGTCTTACATCTACGGGAGAGATTGGGGTGATGACAAATTGAAGGGGCGAGTGGACAAATGTGTTGACTAACAAGCTCAAAATGAGTTGACTGTTTGAAATGCCTGATGCAACCGTCGTTTTTTTAGATAGAAACATCTTTGTCTACTCATCCTTCAATTGGCAAAAAATAAGATAGCCTACCACTTCGGGGATAAATAGGCGTGATTTAAGTAGATATGTATTGAGTTACGGTAAAACTCGTAAAACAGACGTTTATGATGCTAACTTTATAGTGTTGCGGTGTTGTTGTGATTGCCCGGTGTAGACCAATAATTAAGCACCTTGGGGCACCCGAATGGTGGAGGGCAAACCACCAACATCAGCATACCCAAAGAGGGTTAGTGTCAGGCAGGCGGCCAGCTGTAAAACCTAAGCCAAAACTTTGGGCAGTATGGATTGGAATGTTGTCATTCCAATCACTCTCTCCGTTCATCGTTCTTTCGACATGGTCCGTTCCGTCTCTTCTTTCTTGTTCTCGTCTTTTCTATACATACATTCATCACTAGCACCTTTCCGGTGTGATCGATGATATGAATCAAAAGGGAGTGGATGCTTGATGACGACTGACCGATATGAATGGAAGAAAAAAAACATACTGCGCCGACCCCAGATAAGACTGGTAACAGGGCAGGGAGAAGAACTTTATAGTGTGGCGACTAGATTGGTCTGTACGTAGAATGCATTTTGGTTGTCAGTTTCCAACAGAAGGTGGGTCTGTTCTACGACGAGGCGGCGCTGCGGCGGCGAGTGTCGCTGCGTTCGGCCGACGACTCTCCGCTGTGCTACTCGCCCGTCAAGTGCTACGCGTGCGAAGTTAACAAGGTGCACGCAACCACTTGCTTAATTATAATCATCTCTATTTGCCGCGTGGTGACGGCAGAGTAGAATACAATTGTCACTACTCCAAATCTTTCCTGTGGGTGTCGTATAAGGCGACTAAGGATAAATCTGAATATGATTAGGAATGAGCAGCGTTCCTCTTATACCACCTAGGCTAGCAATGTACTGCGACTTTTGTGCCCGATAATTGGCAATAGACTCGCCACCTATTACATAGGACTTGACATATTTGGCGAAATTTGGGTGCTAGTTCACCTCTGCCTACCCCTTCGGGGATAAAGGCGTGATTTATGTATGTATGTATCTTTATTTGCGTAAGAACAGCTATAAAGGTGTTACCAATCAAGTAGGTATAAAGTGCATTTTCCTTGCAGATTTGCATGCTAAAATATTTAATATACCTATTATTACTTCTCAAGACGACAGCCAAGTGCTAGTCTTTTTACATCTACTCATCTTCTTCTTCCTGCCCTTATCCCACTCTAGGCGGGGTCGGCACAACATGTTTTCTTCTTCCATTTCTCTCTATCCTTCACTAATTTCTCATCCACCCCTCTCGCTATCATATCCTCCTTTACACAGTCCATCCATCTCTTCTTTGGTCTTCCTCTCCTTTTACGTCCTTCCGCGTTCATGCCTAACATTCTCCTGCCAACATAGCTTTCATCTCTTCGCATAACATGACCAAACCATCCCAGTCTATTACTCCGCAGTCTCTCTGTCACTGGCGCTACTTTCAAACTTCCCCTGATATACTCATTTCTTATCTTATCTCTAAGTGTCACACCACACATCCATCTTAACATACGCATCTCTGTTACATGCACTCTTCTTCTTTTTACATCTACTCATCACCCCGCCCTTATCCCATCCTATTTGGGGTTGGCGCAGTATGTCCTCTTTCTCGACTCACTTCTGTCACTCGTCATATTCTCATCACCTTCACATCTACTAGCTCACCGAAAAGTTTTGTACCCCACATGTAGCCCAGTTTCATATTTTTCCACCCATATAGAAGACCTGTGCCCCAGCAATGGAGACATTAAATGACTGGCGATGGTGATGTTTTTAGGACTTTATACCTAACGACGCATATTTGACGATGGCAAAAAGAAAACGTTGCGAAAGCGACTTCGGTCTTAGAAAGGATCGTAATGATAATATTAGCATTAGACGAAAATGTTTAGAAATTCAGAAAAGAAGGCTAAATTATGTCATACAAACTTGATTTAGGTGCGGCGCATGGCAGTTGATAAAGGCCACGTAAGTCCATAGTAATAGTATCAATTAGATAAATTATATCAATTGATAAATCTTTACACCTGTGATTAGATTAGTAGTAGTAAAATCCATAGTCTGTCTGTCCATCCATCCACAAATTAACAACAGCATATCCAAACTGGCTGGTCGCAAACAAACTTCGAATGCCTGAGCAGTATGGAGTTTTGTCATCTCAATCACTCTTTCCCGTTTATCAATCTCCACATGGCTGTTTCTACTATTTTCCTATACATTTATTCATCACTAGCACCTTTCAGGTGTGTGATATGAATGAAGGAAACATACTGCACCTACCCCAGAGAAGCTGGCAACAGGGCAGGAAGATGTTGAAGATATAAATTTTCATAATATCTAGGTTTATAATATAGAAACTACACCCTATAAATTTTAATGTGCATTACTGACTAACAAAGTCCTTTTTGTTTCGCAGAGAAACTTCGATTTCAAGATATTGGCTTCGAGGTCTCAAGAAGATTCGCTGCCTTCAATATTCTAAAATGCAAATGAAACCATTGATTTGGATTAAAAACATTTTTAATTGGACAGAATTTATTATTCGTATATAGATACAAATGGTCTTAATATCAGAAAATAATTCATGACCGCAAAGTATGGTGCTCGTAGTTCAGAGATTCGGCATTTACGAATTACAGAGTTAAAATCGAAACATAAATACTATGTTATTTATTACCAAAGCGTCGATAGGTAAGCGGATTACATCTGTCACGTACGAAGCGTACGCTTCCATTAAAGCTCATCCACTCCGTGTCCGTTTACAACTAGTACGAAAACAAAGATGAAAAACGTCAAACATCACAATAGAGTTGTATCACAAGGTGGCGCGTGGTCACGGTCGCAGCCCCTGGCCGCCGGCGGAGCCCTAGAAGCGGAAGGACTCGTGCGAGCCGGCCGCCGCCGGGTCGAACTGGAAGCCCGCCTCCGCCGACGCCGGCACCAGCGACGCGTCCTCTTCCTGCACAACACACAAACCAATGCATTAGCTCAACAACTTCTACAAACCTCACTTCCACTTTTAAACAAGGCAGTTTGAACTTTAATTCAGACCCTGAACATACAAGTTTAATCATTCCATAGGATGGATAAAAGTCTCTAGGATGAATGGATAGAATGCTCAGCCCTTCAGACAAGTAGCCAATCTATTCGGAACGAATAGAATACAAATGTATGAAACTGACGTATTACAGAGAAAACAAGGGAATGGACAGATTTATGTCTATTGGCCAAGAGGTACTGTGGTTTGTAGTCCTGGTAGGGGCAAATGTGTGTGTGTTGATGAACACAGGGTCAGTTTGGTATATTTGTATTGGCAAAGAGGTCAAGGTTCAAGTCCTGTAGGCCTTTTCGCTAACTTTTTTGACAGTTATAAGTGGATCACCGATCAATTTACTTATCCATTACTGTTTTCACAGGACAAGTGTTAGAATAGCGTTTTAGTAAAGTAGTAATGGATCAGTAAATAGACCTGTGGTTAGCACTCTCAAGTGTCAAAAAAATTTAGTGAATAGGCCTACTGGTAGGGACAAATGTGTGTTAATTGTTCTCATGTCATGGCTGCTTATATGTTTATGTATATTTTAAATAGTATTATATTTATTACTGTTTATATTCTGAGGAACTTTGTTAAACTCACCTCTCCAGCAAAGTATTGTTCAATTATGTCATAGGCTATTTTGTAAATCTCAATTTTCTCATGGCTCTGCAGCTCCTCAATCTTGTCAATGCCACCGCATTCCTCGATCAGGTTGGCCACTTGCTCTGCGTTTTCACCCGCCATCTTCAGCATGTTGTTCAAGCCGTCAAGGACCACCTAACAAAAAAAAACGTCATTATTAATTCAATTCTTATTAGATTTAGTAACATTAATTGGGCAGCAATGAAAATTATGTCAGTGGATATTGACCTAATCCAGCTAGGTTAATAACGGTATAAAAACAATAAATACAATAATTCTTATAAGGAGATTATTTTATATAATGGCACATCACAATCACATGACTTGGTTGTTGTCATAGGGAGCATTGGCTTTTTTTAAACAGGGCTTATGTTAAGACAGTAAAACCTTATAACCTATGAATTTGTTTTCCAAGACATACAAGGAAAAAATTATCTAAAAGGAAAGATAGGCTATGCATGACCCTTACAAAGTACAATGTCATAGGCAACCCACAGCAAGGTTTTCATCTGGATAAATGCGCAAATATCTACATAGTATGAAACAAAGTCGCTTTATCTGTCTGTACACTTACCCTGAATACAGAAATGCTTCTCAGTATGAGTTCTGTTTTGTCAAAATTTATATTTTTCTATACAAATATTAACAGGCACAGTCCACTTAACTTTATAAGCAGTGCTCAAAATTTTAGTAGTCTTTCTGTATTCGTTGGTTAAAGGTTTAAAGCTATGCAACATATGTTAATGCAGTTTTCATCAATATAGAAGAGGAAGGGTTAGATTTTAAGGTTTTGTGACACTAGTTCAATGTTTTTAGAGCCCTGCAAAGTCTGCAATAGCATAAAATGTCTCACTTTTAAGGATATCTAAATGTAATAAGCTTAAAAATACCTTAAAAATACAAGTAACTTTAGTACAAAACTTACATTGATAACTTGAGTATCCTTGCAGCTTAATAAATTACAGAAGGGTGGGATGACTCCACAGGATATGAGTATGGCCACTTGTTCTTTGGTGCCACTTATGCATAGGTTGGAGACGGCCCATGCCGCTTCCTTCTGTGTCTGGAACTCTCCTTTCCTCAGGTTATCTATGATCATGGGCAAGAGTCCAGCATCGATAACTGCTTGAACTTGTTGCTTGTTGCCAGCTGTGATATTCGAAAGGAACCATACGGCTTCTTTGCAAATCTTTTCTTTCTGTAATACAAACATTAATATAAATGAAATATTAATAGAAAAACTATGTGACTATAAAACTAAGGATATGATTATTCCATTTTCTAAAATACCAACTAACAAATCCAGAACAATTTAAGTGCTTTCGAATTAATCTTGAAGGATTCACTCTATATCCTGGTAAATTTATTTTGGAATAAAATTTTGTTTTTATTGCTAGCCAGGGAAGCTCTTGGCCTTTATCTCACCTGATGGTAAGAGACGATAAGGGCCACAGATGCAATCAAGCTTCACCTGGAACCCTCAACACATCAAATACAATTAATTAAGCAAGACGCTTACCTGATGGGTCAACAAGGCTGGGAAATGTGATAGGGCATCACAATTGAGTACAATCTGTGTCTGTTCATCAGTTCCCGTAACAATGTTGCCTACAGCCCGGAGAGCTGCTGTCTGGACTTTCATCTCCTTGTGGGAGAGCAATGGTATGAGACTTGGCACAATGCAAGATTCAATTACCATCTGAATTTGCTCATTTCCGCCATCTGTTAAGTAGCTGATAGCCCAAACTGTGTCTACTAGAATCTGAAAATATTTAATATTGTACAGCAAATCAATTTTAATATAACAAGAGCACAACCATCACTAGCACCTTTATGGTGTGATAGATGATATGAATCAAAAGGAAGTTGGTGGTTTAGTGACTTATGATTGATATTAATGGAGGATGAAACATACTGCGCCAACACCAGACAAACTGGGAACACGGCAGGAAGAAGAAGAACACGGTAGTTTAACTACATTGTAAGAAATAAAGATAAACTTATCTAATAGCATACTACTAAAACATTTTCACTATGATTGAAAATAATTTACATGAGGCATTTCTGTATTTTGTGCCAGCATTTTTTTAAATCATAAATTCATCTTAAGTTAAACAATCATACATGAATAACTCATGCTGAATAACATATTGCAAATAAACCCATAAAAAAGATCATATTAACCAAAGCCCAAAATAAACTCAGCCTTAGTATGGTGTCATCTCAGTCAATTTGAATTGCCTTAAGACTATTAGAACAAAAGGATGGTAATAGATATTTGTACCTACATTTTCTTATTCTAGTTTGTCTCTTCACTGATATTAGGCAAGAATATAAACAGTCTTTCACCATTGTTATTTGCTTTTTGTTTAATTAAAAAAGATTTTACTTAAGAATAAGGAGATAAAACTCTTAGTATTCCATGGATTCACCTTGTAACATAATAGAGAAAATGTAGAGACCAAAGTTTTAAATAATTTGTTGGATACTTACATTAGTGTCACTGTGAACAATGAGCAGATTCAGTGCAGGTAGGATTTCTTGAATAGTTTTAGCTGGGGGAGGTGGATCCTTACTTCTGCACAAATTGACAATCACCCAGGTGACATTGCGGAGAAACGATATTGGAATTTCGGGTTTTATAAAGCTCAACAAAGGCTTCACTACACCCATTTCAATGACGAAATCTCTGAGCACAGGTCCATCACCAATGATGTTACCTAACGCCCACACAGCCTGTTCACAGACATTCTCATGAGGAGACATCAGCAATTGCAGGAAAAGGGGCACAGCACCGGCATGTACAACTTTGTTTGTCTGTGCTGATGTACCCGAGGCAATGTTGGTTAGCGCCCAAGAAGCCTCAAACTGCAGTGTTGGGTTGTCTGCTCTCGATAAACATTGAACCAAAATTGGTAGAATTCCATTCACAATTAGTTCATCGATGGGTGGGCTCTTTTCGGAAGATAATAATTTCCTGCATTGTTGAACGGCTGCTAGTTGAATATCGGGATTCTCGGGATTAGCGGCATTCAACACCAACTCCTTGAGATTTGTGGACGCCAAGGTCCTCTCGATCTCATCCTCATCTGTGGAGTCGTTGATGGGCACATTACGTCGTTTTTGTAAGGTTTCGTCTCGTTTATTCTTTCGAAGCTCAACTGTCACTTCGTTCCTCCGTCTGCGCATTTCCTGAAAAATCATACACGATTGGAGTAGTGTACCATTTAGTAATAAAAATCACATATTGCTGTTAAGGTTTTAACCATCCATTTGCACTTACATCGACATCTTTTCCGGTGTTCTTGAAGACATGCATGCGGTTTTTCGCTTGGTCAGTCGCCATTTTATATCTGCTATTATTTTTGTAACGAACGTGGAAATCGCACAATGAACCAAAGAATAACTTAAAATAATGTCACTAAAGACTAATCGAACATGTTTTAACGGCACTTATTGCGTTGCTGATTCATTTAACCTCTTTCAACACAGAATATTCTACAACACGAACTTATCGTCCGTTTCCTGAACCCTCAATATTTCTTGACTCTTGTGTAGGTGACATAGACAATGAATGAAGTTGAAGCACACCGTTCTATGATTATCTATGATATTCAATTGCAATTGATATAGTTCAATTGAACTGTTGTATTATCATAATTATCGATTCTATGTTTTAAACTCATTATATAATATGAAATATTTTTATAATAATAGTTACTATAAAAATACAATTTAGCGTTTACATAGATACATGTTTTATTATTTACTAATAATTGACTTTTTGCATCTAGCAATATTGATCTTATCGACCAGACATAACAGCAGCATCCTTTTGCGTTTGACGCGTTTCGCGCCCACTCACACAGTCACTCAGGTGTGTTACCGGCGCAGCAAAATAAATAAGTTTCTGCGTACTTGACCTGTATTGATTTATTAGCTGAGTTCCCGGGGGAGTGTCGTTTGGTGCAGCGTCATATCAGATTGATTACTGATTCAGTAACGAGTGGTTCTCTTCAAGTTTGCAAGATGACGGTGATAACAAAAGCTAGTGAGACAATAGCCAAAACAGATTTGATTCTACCGCCCGTAGTGCACAATGACGTGATTAATATGGTGAGTTTCAGTTTTCTAGATTATATAATTTTTTTGACAATCGATTCATAATAAATTAAAAAAAAATATATATTTATGCAAAATCTGTCCTATTTTATTTGGATATTTTTACATTTGAAAAGCGATGTACAAAAAAAGTGGGTAGTATTAAAAATCATCGTAAAATGTTTTAGGAAATAATTAATAGCAGTTTTAAGCTATGTGGGTAGTAGCTATAATAATAATATATTTTTCTAATAAAAATTGGAGCGATCAATATTTCAATTTTAACATGCGCAATATGTTGTCTTCTATAAATAGACCACCTGGTAAAGTTCACAGGCCCCACCCCCAAAAACTCTGAATCAATGCATTATGCGAACTTTAAAATTTAATAAGGTTTCTAATAATACAGAATTAGTGTGCCACTAATATCCACGATCCGGATATGAGACGCAAAATATTTTGGCGATATTTGTCGGTTCAATTTTAATATGCGCAATATTTTGTCTATAAATAGACTGCCTGGGAGACCTCTTAGCTTCCCCCACCCTCGAATCCATCCTTGAATGCATTGCGCAAACTCCAAAGGTGCAAGGACATGAAAATGGCTGACCAGATTCAAACCATTTTATTGTTTGGCGAACACCTAGATTGATGGAAATGTACTATGGCATTGCTTTTAAAAGTAATGTGATACCCCTGAGGTTCCTATGCCAAATATATAGGTATATCTAAAACTTTCAAGCATCCTCAATGACATTCTCCAAGCTGATAATATATTTTTTTAATACGTTGTCCCACTTTGGGCGCCAATTTATCCACAATATATTTATTTCCCAAAAAACACAAAAAAGATTCACATTTCGATATGTAATCCCTAAATTTTTTATTAGGGTATCTGCAAAAGTGAAAGTTAATGCTAAATTAATAAGGTTCAAGGGTTTCTAGGTAAATTTTATTGTATTTTCGGCACGTTACGGAGGTAGACGTATGCAATCATCCGAGTTGAATGCGACTATTTTTGCGTTCCAGGACCGCGAAGGCCAATGCTGCAAGCCGCGCAAGCGCATTTGGGTGTATCGTCTGCAGTGCAACTGCTTACTGCTCTTCTTATCTTTCCTGATGACCATGGTGGTGCTGTTGATGGCAACGGCTGCTATATTCGTCATAAGTAGCAGCCAAATGGACGAAAGGCGATCCTACAGCGGATTTTGCACCATTCCTTTGGATGATTTGGTAATTGTTTAATAAAATCTAGAATTAAAGATTGAGAGCTTCATTTATGGTCTAGAATGGCAACACGTGTTATCATTTCTTGATATTTACCTTCATTTATAGAAAGAACTTATTAACTTTTAGGTATATTAAATTGCGGCCATTGTAATTTTCAAATTGAAGTTGAAGTCTCTACTCGGTTAAAAATCTGTACGAGAGATGATATTCTCAGACGAATTAAATAATTTTAAAGACAAAAAATAAACGCTGTGCTATTTTTAATTCACATAATTATGAGCCTTAGATAAATGAAGCAAACAGACGCAGCAACAGAATTTTTCAAGAAAAGTCTCCTCTTACGTTTCAGCCATCCAAGTCCGAAATGAAATCCGTGCGAGTGGGCTACGGCCCTATCAGCTGGCAAACCGAGCCGCTGCCCACATCGGAGGGTAAAACCCGCAAACAGGCCCTGGCCGCACTCTTCGAGCACATCGACATAAACAACGACATAGAGAAGGTGTCTCTGGTAACCGACGACCAAAGGGTGGATTTCATTCACGACTTCAACGTTAACGTTTCTGGTGAGCTATTTTGATAGCAATGTGACCATTAGCCCCTTCGTACACTAGGCTACGCAAATCTGCCATACACATCCTTTGAGTTTCGTACACGAGTGGCATCGCCGATATTTCTCCTGCGACAATCGAACATTTGAAAGTGGTCTGTGAGAAAAAAAGTTTGGGAGCCTCTGAATTAGAGCATTAATTCAGAGGTTCCCAAACTTTTTTTGGAACCTTCTCTGAATTGGAGCATTAATTCAGAGGTTCCCAAACTTTTTTGGAATCTTCTCTGAATTAGAGCATTAATATTCAGAGGTTCCCAAACTTTTTTGGAACCTTCTCTGAATTAGAGCATTAATGCAGAGGTTTCCAAACTTTTTTCTCACAGACCACTTTCAAAATTCCCTCGTGGACCCCCACAGGCATTGTGGACCCGAAGCGCTGCTTCGTGATGCCATTGAACGAGGACATGGTGCTGCGTCCCGATGTGTTCTTGGTGAACATATTGCGTGGCGCCGAATTCGACGTGCGTCGCGCCAACGCCCGCCTGCGCGCCCTGTTGCCATCCGAGGGGGCTACCGGCCGTCTGTCGCATACCTTCGCCGAGTCCTGCGTCGACAAGCCCATCTACCAGCTGGTCACCATCGTCGACGGTGAGGGTGAGTACAGTCCGACGCTCAACTCGAAGCTAAATAAATCACACCTATCATCTAGCCCAGTGTTTTTCAATCCGTGGGTCGCGACTTCTAGGGGGGTCAGGGGTTGGTAAAATCAAAAGGTTAAGGCAAGCTTCTATACTACAATACAAAACACAGTTTCAGTGAGAATGACTAACTTTATGACGGTCTATTGCCTAGGGCGGTCGTTAGAATTTTTCAACCTGTAAGGGTCACGTGTTTAAAAAGATTGAAAAACACAGAGTACCCCAAAGTAACAAATGCACTTGTGTTACGAATGATGACGGACAAAAATACACATAATCATTATATAATACTAAATACTTGACACTATTTAAAAACACAGACCCTGAACACTACCCACGCTAACAAAGTCATAATAATGGTGTTGTTAAAAAATTAAAATTGATAATTTTTTTTCTTTCACAATATAAATTCTTCGATCAGCAAAGCAAAATGTACGGAAAATCGAAAATAATTTTATAATTTTGAATTTTTCGTCAAAAAACTCCTTTCCCATTTCAGTTGAGAAGCGCGCGGCCGATGACCAGCCGACCACTTACACGCACTTCGCCGGCAAGTGCGTGTGGGACATCGACATCCACAACATCCACCAACTGGAGGAGCACGAGGCCAAGGCTTAAGCGGTCAGCGGGGAACGGAGGTGTACGGACGACGGCAGCAAATCAGATTCCGCCTAAAACGGCAACACACGATCATTCCAATGGAGTGACAGCTTGTTGGACAGCAGTTGGATTTGTAGTTGGGAGCGATGGCGTGGAGCGATCGTGTGTGGCCCCTTTAACAGTGGCATGCAAGACGCGTAGCGACCGTGGTGTGGCGTTAGGGAGCCAGCGGTGGTCGCGGGGGAAATTGTCAAACAACCTCTTTCTACACTTGCCAAGTGCAAACGGTTCAAGCTTCAACCGAAACAGAGCGCAGAGCAACACAGTTGCACGGCTCTTAAAACTAAACGTATCTTACATGAGGAGAATTTATGAAAACGACTAGAAGTAGTGTAACTTTTAAAATGAACGGAGCTTCGTATTTTCATAGTCAATGAAAAAACAAGCCTTTGTACTTATAATAAAGTCTAGGTAAATATTTTGTTTTGTTCATTTTCCAGATAGATATGGAAAATGCGTTCACAATACGGGTTTTTGTATAGTATCGAAACGGCCACCTATTTTTGGGAAATGTTTTCTCCGGTAACTTAAATATAATAAAAATACGGCTAAAGGGTATGTATATAAAAATCAGTCCAGCCTAAGTAACGTAGGGTGTAGGTAAATATAATCGATTGATAATATTGTAACAATTATAATAAAACCTGAGAACCGGTTGGTTAAGACCTTTTCGGAATTAAGACCTTTTCTGAATAAAGTGCTTAGGACAGGACAGGACAGTATTTAAAGACCACATAATGCAAAGGGAGCAAGAGTATTGTCAGAAAGCCTTACGTCCACACCAGTGTCAATAAAGAATGTCTAGCTATAAGACCTAGCATGTAAGAGTTTAAAGTTAGTATTCAAAGTTAGTCAACGTTTAAAATACAATTACCGTATCAACTCCAGTGACTATACTAACTTATTATTTGGTTGGATGGGAACATCGTTGGATTGATGAAACTTTTCGGATAAAGGCTAAGATGAGATGTGGTGATGTGGATGAGATGTGGTCTATTTTCTACTTGTTATTGTTTAAATTTAATACTATCAATACGTTTTCTCTTCCAGAATTAATATTTGCTTTTACTATTTCTATAGTAATTTTAATCTTTATGAATATAATATATCGATCTGAATGTTAGAATTAAGTGAATTTAATGATAGTATTAATGTTGAAACAGATATAACTTGAATTACCGGTCCAGACAATGATGACGACTATGATGCTCGAAGATGGATAAATGGTTTAAAGACACTATTTTTCGGTGTATATTGCTAAAAGATTTTATCGATTTATGCCTGAATAAAGTGTCAGTATTATATTAATTATTCGTGTTTCATTTCACTGCCCTATTAAATACCCCCCTTTTTATTTTCTAAACGTGGAATGAATTATCCTTACCATGTCAACCACGTTCCCTGTATCATATAAGTATTTTTTTAAATAATTTCCACGTCTGCGAACAACATACGGGCAGCGTAGGACCGATCGGTTTGGAGATCCTTGGGGGAGGACTATGCCCAACATTGAACGTCTCTCAGCTGACTGACTTGAATAACCTAATTATCGAAAAGTGGATACTAATTTACCTCTGCCTGCCCCTTCGGAGGTATAGGCGGTAATATAATGCTACTAATTCGAACAACGTTTAAGAAAATAATACATACATACATACATTAATCACGCCTATATCCCCGAACGGGTAGGCAGAGGTGAACTAGCACCCACGTTTCGCCAATTATGTTAGGTCCTATGTAGTAGTAGTGGCGAGCCTATTGCCATTTATCGGCCACAAAAGTCGCAGTACATTGCTAGGTGGTATAAGAGGAACGCTGCTGCCCATTCTTCATCACTGATTTATCCTTAGTCGCCTTGTACGACACCCACGGGAGAGATTTAGGGTGGTGACAATTGTATCCTACTTTTCCCGATAAATGGCAATAGGCTCGCCACCTATTACATGGGACCTAACATAATTGGCGAAACGTGGGTGATAGTTCACCTCTGCCTACATATAGGATATAGGCGTGAATTATGTATGTATGTAACATTTGCGCTATTGAACAAAAAGTATAATGTTCAATTGATGTATTGTTCAGGTGGTATAACATGTATTTTATCGTGTAGTGTAGAAAAGAAAACATTGTAAATATTTGCATTTTTTATTATTTTCAAATACAATTAAGTCAAACTGTATTGTAATTGTTATTTTTACTCATTTCTACTTTAGAGCGAATCCGACTCAGTCAATCCCGACTCCACGGGGTACTTGTATGCTAGGGCATACAAGTACCCTACCCCTAGAGTGTAATTTAGAATTGCGTAGGCGCAGAGGGGCGAGGCGGCCCGCGAGCTGAGGAGCAGGTTGTAAGGCTCGCCGCCGCGGCTGAGGCTTGAGCAAGCCGAAGCTGCGGTGCTGAGCGTTAAACCATCTGCGACCATAAGCTTGCGTGGGACCGCCGGAGCCGAGACAGAAACCATGCCTGCTGCTTGCTTGCATGCTACATGATTTCTTGCATGCTGCATACTTGCTGGTTTGATTATTATTGAACTGAATATTCGGAACGATCTTTCGACTAAATCACTATCAGTCTAATTAAATATTAAGTTAAATAAAATAAGTGCATTTGAAAATTGTTATTTTAATTATTATTTCTTTGAAATATAGATAATTTTTTTTTTTTTTTTTTTTTTTCTTTGAAATATATAATGGTGAAATGACATTATATATTTCAAAGAAATAATAAAATTCTACCAATTAAATATTCGGTCAAATGAATAATTATGCGAAATGCCTTTATTGTAACTAAAATTAGACGAAGCGATTTTCAACTAAACGTTGTTATACCAAACAAAGGTAAACTTGATTTATGTATGTATGAAAAATATCACATCCTTAAACAATTACAAAGAGATGGAGGATGAGAGAATCTTTCACTAAGTTAGTGCTACCAATTCAACTTGGGTAAAATTCATACCTACCTACGTAGCACTTAAAATGAAATGTATGGGTAAATTGTAGTTCCAACTTCCACCGCTTGCCAAGACAAATTGGTGGCACTGTAGCAATCGTGCTATGGATGTTTGATAGATGTAAGTTTACAATGTCACCACAAGATGGCGCTGACCACACAGTAAAACCAGAAGCTATTATTTAATCTGAAAATTGGCAAGTTGAATACAAGATATAGCTCTGTTTTATATTCTCAGTTTTTGTTACGGAGCAAGCCGAAGTTGCTATGGTGAGCAAAGCCAGCTGCGACGATTGAGATAGGTTAAGGGTGCTTTTCCACCAGAAATGTGCTATGCTGTGGTGCTATGGATGCGTTTGATACCCAACAATCATATTCATTGTTTTACAGCATAGCACTGGTGGACACAGATGGTCGCGAGTGGTGTAGCTATGTCAAGAGCAGAGTACCTACAGAAGTTAT
Organism: Cataclysta lemnata; assembly: GCA_963931975.1. Taxonomy (NCBI): domain Eukaryota; kingdom Metazoa; phylum Arthropoda; class Insecta; order Lepidoptera; family Crambidae; genus Cataclysta; species Cataclysta lemnata. The sequence goes on along the minus strand of OZ008341.1, from coordinate 592,601 downwards.
GAAAGCTACTTTGCTACGGCATATTTTCATAGCACCACTTACTGGCCCCGCTCCATAGCTTAGCATCAGTGAAAAAGGTCACATAGTTTCGTAGCTTAGCTTTCACAACCTCGTAGCATAGCTGCAATATAGCATCTCTGGTAGAAAAGCACCTTTACGGTGATTAGAGCACCCTGCACCCGACCAGCGACGCTACTTATTACGCCTCGTGGTCAACAGTGGACACCGCGTGGTCCACCAGTGGACTTCACTAGTTTTTATACGTAGAGATTCTTTCTGTGAAATTTGATCAAGTATTCTATCTAAGATATTTTTTTTAACCTTTTTTGTGGTTGTAAGGCTCATCTATACATATTAATCAAGCCCAATCACAAGTTAGCTACTGTAAGCCGCTGAGCAGTTCTCTTAACTGTGCTTGGTCTTCATCATCAGAGACGTTAGCAACCTATCTATAATGTAATAAGCTCTCGTTATCAAAATCGGTCCATAAATGACGGAGTTTTACGTGGTCAAACATAAAAAAAAACATATGGGTACGAATTGAATAACCTCTTCCGTTTTTCGTCGGTTAAAAATTAAGATTTTGATTATTAGAATATTGTTCTAATAATCAAAATCATATAACAATGGATCAACGCAATTATAATTTTGGAATTAATGTGAATTGATAGTTACTGGTTAAGATTTGAACTATACTCCTTTACAACAAGAGAAATTTGGTTAAATTTTGTTAAGGACTCTACATTGTAAAGCACTCAAGCCTAAACTTCAGTCTATTTTTTATTAGAAACGAAAATTGTAGAGCAAACTAAACCAGTGCCAGTTATAGTTTTTGGATAGCTATTTTCTTCTTTTTTCTTCCTTAGATAAGTCTCTACTAAGAGGCGTTGGTAGCCTATAGGGGAAATGTTGCTTTCGATTAGTAGCAAGTAGTTTTAATATCATGCTCAAAATATCAATTTTAGGGTTATAAATTGCCGTGTCCAACCTACAACTATGACCGACTATGACGACGTAACATAATAATATAATACATATATACATAAATCACGCCTATTAATATCACGCATATTTATAATCACGACTGAGGTGAATTATCACCCACGTTTTGCCTATAATTGTTAAATCCCATGTAGTATGTGGCGAGGTGAGCCTAGGTGGCAAGCCTATTGCCATCTATCGGGCACTTAAATCGTAGTACCTACCTATATTCCTGGGTGGTATACGAGGAACGCTGCTATCCATTGCTTGTGACACTGGCACGCACAAGAAAGGCAGGTGGGGTGACAATTGTATTCTTCTCTATTGTAACCACACGGCACATTTAAGTAGTATTAATTTTTGTCACTGTGAATCTTATAAGCTCAGTATCAGTATTATTCATAAATCAATATCTATATTCCCAAAAGATCAGGGAACAACAATCAGGTAGAAAGATAATTCCAATATAGCGATCTCGGGTAACAAAAGCTGAATCAATTATCAAGACGTAAGAGCGGCATGGCACAAAGAAACCAGATGAGACATAAAGCCTTCATAATAAAGTCTTGAGCGAGCGTAGCGAGCGGGGCGCGGTGCTACCGGCGCTATTGTGAGCGACAACACTACACGATATACGCGCGCGACGCATTTTCTTCTAGAGCTTTTGGGGTTCCGTATTTATAGCTTTTATGAACGTTGTGGTTTTGAAAGAATAAAGTCGATAATAGTGAAAATTTGTTTGTTGCGTATTTCATACTACATATAACTATTTAATTAATAATAAAAATACTAAAGATTATAATTTGATATTAATTGTGACATGATTTTTAATGTTCTCTCTCTTCTTTGAGATAACCATACCTGTGCTGTGATATTCACAACATGTAACAGAAATAACGCACAACCTGAATACACCCATGCTAGCATAGTCATATATATAATACTATGGTGTTATTAAAAAATCAAAATTGTAAAATTGATTTTAGGATTTGGCAATAGGTTCGCCAACTATCACATGGGACTGAACATAATTATTGGCGAACAGTAGGTGTTTTTTCAACTCTGCCTACCGCTTCGGGGATATAGGCGTGATTTATGTATGTATGTATGTGTATGAGGACTACTTTGTTACACCCGACGGAACTCTCCACAGAACAGAGTCACTTTCCTGTCCTGTATTGAATGGGACGCCCGCGCCCCGTCCGTTAAGGCGCGCCTGCATGCTGCCATATTGTGGCGCCCTGAATGCGCGAACCTTTGATATTTTCCACGTGAATTTGCTTGTAGTTTTTGTCATGCGGTAGTACACATTGCTGCGAACGAAATTTTTCAGGTCACGACCCGTGAACGGGCAGAGATCATTGTTACTCTTGTTTGTGTGGTCCAGAGTACATGTTTAAGAGTGTATTAAGTTTTACTGTAATGTTGTGCGAGGTTGGTCCCTGTTTGGATATGAAAGATAGACCAATAAGTACCTTGGGGCACCCGAATGGTGGAGGGCAAACCACCACCAACAGCATACCCAAAGAGGGTAAGTGTCAGGCAGGCGGCCGGCTGTAAAACCTAAGCTAAAACATTTATTCATTTATTCGTCACTAGCACCTTACCGGTGTGATGGATGACATTAATCAAAGGAAGTGGATGGCTTGATGACGTCTGACCGATATGAATGGAAAGGGAAACATATTGCGCTGACCGATGACAGATAGACTGGTAATAGGGCAGGGAGAAGGAGTTTGTGCGAGGACATTCCTTCTAAAGCGATACAAGTATATACTTTAGTTTCGAGAACGTAATTACGATAGTTATAAAGAAATTTTTTTTCGCCCACTAACTGCGGCACTCGGAAAAGGCAATTTATATTAGTACTTATTTAAATAGAAAAAATGTTCATTTTTAATGTAATAGGTTTAATTAATTTTTTATTCGTGTTTAATTTTTATTCTGCTTTTTGATTTTGCTACAGCAATCAAGATTGTCAGTGGAAATGATTATTAATTATGACTTCTAGCTGTGTTTAATTAAATTAAGGATGTAGCAAGTGGAAAGAAGTGACCTCTGCCTGGCCCTGTGAGAGAACATTAGTATGTATGTTTATTAAATTAATAAATAAATTGTAAATAAATAATCTTTATTTATTTAATTTTAAATATATTTGCAAAACGTTTGCGGCAAACGTTGTTTTTCCCCTATCACCTAGGGGTATAAAAATATGAGATTTTTATATATTATACGATAAATTTTATTGTACCTACATTTTTAGTTTGATAGTTAATTTGGAGGTCGATTCCCGGCCCTGCTACACGGTGCTCGTTAATTTTGGCTTATTTCATTCAATGTTTACTCTTAACATAATTTGCTTACGTTTACGTCTACATTGTTTACGTTTTACTAATTTTAAATATGGGAAATACAAAATCGCTTGTATGTATGGCTCTGTTCACCTTGACCATACTGGGCCACGCTGGTGGGTGATATAGCCCATCATAGGGCACATAGGTGGGTGATATAGCCCATCATAGAGCGACTGAAGATTGTTGTGGTCGTGGTAATAACGATAGATAATTCCAAAATAGAGTTTTATGTACAGCAGGTACTTATTAGAGAATGGCAGCAGGTACCTACTACGTCTTGACATTGTTCGAAAGGTAATGTGGTCTTGATAATAACCCTTAGATAAGTCAAAATAGAGTTTTGATTTAATTACTCGTAGTTAGATTCCAGGTTAATTACAATAGGTAGGTACGTCTACCTACGTCTTGACTTTGTTCGAAACCTAATATTCTATCTCTGCAGTTAGGTATAAGCTCCGTAACAGACGTGTGCCTGTTAAGCGTATCACACACAATGAAGATACTATAAAATATATCTTATCTTCGACGTATCGCTCACATACCTACTATTCAACAGACCACCATTCACAATGAATATGCTATATATTTTACATTACAGTATCTTAAGATACCAGCCGATATGCGGGAGACACCATAACATGCCAATGACATTTTAAGATGTCGAAATATATGTTAGGATATAGAACGAATTAGACGGCTTCTGATAGAATACCGTAGTTTAGCGCTATTTTGACATGTCTCTCGCATATCAGCCGGTATCTTAAGGTACTGTAAGGTACAATATATATCACTAGCTGACCTGACTAACGTTGTTTTGTTAAAAAATAACCTACGCCTATTATCAAACCTACCTTAAATATACACAAAGCACAGCCGTTTCCGAGAAGTTTTTTTAACAAACACTGTGATAACGCCGTGATTTTTTATATTAGATATTCACACAGTGAATATCTAGCTTGTCTTTTTAATAGTAACAAACACTGTAATAACACTGTGATTTTTTATATTAGATATTTACTGTGTGCTTGTCTTTTGAATAGTATGGTGAGCGATACGTCGAAGATATGATACAGTTTATAGTACCTTCGCTGTGTGCGACACGCTTTACGCCATCGGATCTAACTCGCGCGCGGCACAGCCGAATAACCTTTATTACCGAACCGGATATCTTTAATATTATAGTTTGCAGACATTGCCTTTAATCAGTTCCCCCGCGAACTCCGATCTCGCTGAATAAACAGCGCGGTCCTTGAAAGCGGCATTAAGCCCCATTTGCATATTCCAACAATTACTTGTAAGTAACTAGATCCATTATTATTAATCTATAATTACGATTCGCTCATCGTTCCTGCTTTGTTTGCGCAAGCATGTTCGCTGTTTATCGAGCCGGTGGCGGTGTTGGGAGTTTTGGAAAATGTCCCGTTTTATTGCATACCTACGACAATACTGATGTATCGTCATTCTGATAGTACACAAAGTTAGATGGGCCATAGGAAAACCATTTTTCTTTAGTGGTTTTCGCTCAGGCATACAAACTATACACAACAAACTAAACTACCGTGTTATACCGTGGTGAATACAATTGTCACCATCCCCCATCTCTCCCGCAGGTGTCGTACAAGGCGACTACAGCGCTAAGTAAAGGGCAGCAGCAATACACCTAGGTACTGCGATTTACTCTATTACATGGGACCTAACATAATTAGCGAAACGTGGGTGGTTGCTTATAAACCAGATATGAATAAATGAGTTTTGACTTTGACTTTACTACACCTCTGCCACCCCCTTCGGGGATAAATGTTAGAAGTATCGAAACGTGTGACTGCAGGAAGTCTGGTCGCCTGATCAGCGGCAAGCTCCCGCATTAAGATATGCAAATGTTATTAGGCGACACTCATTATCTTTTAACTGGTGCCCCGATACAATTCACCGATAAGAATCGGTAAACTTCGGCAATAATGAAGCTTAATGCACGATAAAAGACATTCGATTGTACGTAAATAGGGTTTTATTAAAATAACGGATCGCTTATCGGCTTCGTTGTGTAATGCTGCTTGCTCTCTCTCTCTCTCGCGATCGTGTAAGTGAAGTTCAGTCGGAGCGGATAAGTTTGCGTTGTAAAGATAACTGCTAAATGCGTTTGTTGGATATACAACTGCGCACTCTTGTTGGATATAAAACTGCGCACTCAGTCGAACTTGCTGCGTGATCATATCAGAAATGATGACATCCACAGGGGAACTAAGGTCACCGGGGAATCCGCCATTTTATCGCAATTAATTTCAAAGTTCTGCGATTTGTTTTATTGACCTATAAAACAAATCGCAGAACTTTTTTTTCAATATTTAACAAACCCTAGAATTAGGTTACATCTCATTTTCGTTTGCTCAAATATTTTTTATCTACAAACACAGTTCATCTTATTTCTTTTCACGTTTTATACATTTTATCGAAATAATGTTACATCGAAGTTTTGTTACCCATATTTTTGTTTCTTCGTAAGTTTCAGTTTTCAAAATAATATAAACATCAATTTTTACTGCAAAAAATCAATGAACGTCGAAAATACAATTTCATGATGTCTTTTTAGAGCAAAAAAAGGTACTTATTTAAAACGACTCAGTTTACTCGACTCCACTGATCTGCCCTACCCCTAGAGTGCAATATAAAAGCGCGTAGGTGCGGAGGGGCGAGGCGGTCCTCGAGCTGAGGAGCAGGTGCTTTTGACGACCGCTGCCGCGGCTGAGGCTTGCCGGCACAGCCGGCCAGCAAGCCGAAGCGGCGGTGGTGGGCGAAAACCATCTACGACGATAAGGTCGCGTGGGACCGCCGGAGCCCCGCACCACCGGAGCCGTGACAGAAGCCATGCATGCTGCATGCTTGCTTGCATGCTGCATGCTTGTTTGAATGCTATACATGCTTGCTTGAGTGCTGCATGCTTGTTTGCATGCGTGATGCATGCTTGCTTGCATGTTGCATGCTTGCTCTACATGCTGCATGCTTGCGTGCATGTTGCATAGTTGATTTAAACAAGCAAATGTTTAAGGGTAACAAAATGAAAACACATTCGATAATTGTGATTACATATTGTAACGTTTTTGCGAATAGTTTCATCGATAACGAAATGTAAGTTCGATATACCGTTTTTCTGGTAATCAAAACCACTTTCAAATATTTTTTTTAAGAAATGTTTTTCGATGATATAAAACAGCGATGATTAAAAATACGATGAACTGAAAAAAATATATATTAAAAATCGTGTAATAGTTTTCGGTAAAATGAAAATCGATAACAAATCAATCTGTATTCTAATAGACACCCGTATGTACGTGTGTGTCTGTACACATCACAGGTCCACACAACGCCTCGCGACAACAGTTGGAGGAAGACATAAACTTTCCCAGACAATACATGACAAACCCCGTTAGTGGATGCTGCGCTGTTGCGAGGCCTTTGTGCTTCTGGTACAGACCACAGCAGACCATGATGGGCACGACTCCTCTAAAAAGACTCTTAATGCTAAGGGGTTAAGGTGCAACAAGCGAAATAGGACATTTGCCTAACAAAACTAGTAGAAAAGTCTGTTTGTGTCTGTAGTTATAGCGCTGAATGTAGTCACGATGTATGGGGCAAAATTATTTTTTCATCCCACCATCTCGGAAAAAGCGTTTTTGCTCTTCGATATCTGAGTGCAAAAGCCGTTTTTATCCTCTAGAGGTTAAAGTAAATTTGAATTTAGAACATCGTGTGCAATGAGTTTGTGAATTCAAAACATCATTATACATATTTATTTCTACCTCCATGGTGCCGAAATTGTCATGCAACCTATTTTAATTTGTTAAACACTCAGCCTCGGAACCTTCTTGTTGAACTTTTTTTGTAATTTGCTTTGCGCGCGCCATTTTCTTTTCACGTCACAAATTTGTTAAAACCTAGGAGTTCCGTGACGGTCAATCAGCTTGGCGTCAATCTTGCTTTAAACATTTTGATCGTCTACAACGCTTGCTGGATGCTTGAGTCAAGCATTTAAAAGCTTTTTAGGTCTGTTTGATTTGTTTACGCTAGCAACGGAACAAAAACATACTTTCTGTATGTTTTTGTTGTGCCGTGCTTGACTCAAGCTGATTGACCGTCTCGGAACTCCATTAGGGACGGTAATTTTTATTAGGGACTTACAGGTGTGTCTGGATGAATGTTGCGGGTGTGGTTAATCGGTGTTTCGTGGGTGTTTCTGGATGAATGGGTGTTTTGTGGGTGTTTCTGGGTGAATGGGTGTTTTGTGGGTGTTTCTGGGTGATTGGTTTTTTTTGGTGTGATTAGGTGTTTTGTGGGTGTTTCTGGGTGTGATTGGGTGTTTTGTAGGTGTTTCTGGGTGAATGGGTGTTTTGTGGGTGTTTCTGGGTGAATGGGTGTTTTGTGGGTGTTTCTGGGTGAATGGGTGTTTTGTGGGTGTTTCTGGGTTAGTGGGTGTTTTGTGAGTGTTTCTGGGTGAATGAGTGTTTTGTGTGTGTTTCTGGGAGAATGGGTGTTTTTGGGTGTTTCTGGGTAAATGGGTGTTTTGTGGGTGTTTCTGGGTGAATGGGTGTTTTGTGGGTTTTTCTGGGTGAATGGGTGTTTTGTGGGTGTTTCTTGACGAATGGGTGTTTTTTGGGTGTGTCTGAGTGGATGGGTGTGAATGTTGTGGGTGTTTCTGGGTGGGTGTTGAGAGTGTGTCTGGGTTAATGGGAGGGTGTTGTGGAAGTTTCTGGGTGAAAACAGAGACTGTTGTGATTGTATTTTTTTTTTTGTATTTTGCAATTTCCTCGTTGGGGGGGATGAAAAGTTACGTGTTGCACTCGAGTGCAAAGATTTTTCACCTTGTGCTCTTTTGATTCCCTCGCTATCGCTCAGGATTCTAATTTTTGAATCACTCGCTACGCTCGTGATTCAATTTTAGAATCCTTCGCTAGCTCGGTCATTAAAATTGAGCACGCGGTTAAAAAACAACTTTGCACTCACGTACAACAAATAACTATTATATTCGTATTATTTATTTGCAAATTAAGTGTACAATTATAAGGTCCAGCCGCACTTAAGAGACGTCAATTAACTTTAATAAGTATTTAATGTCAAAAATTTTCATTCAAATCTAGACCATAGATCCGACAAGAACGTTTTTTGACGTTAAGTACTCATTAACGTTATTTGACGTCTCTGAGTGCGACAGCCGTTGCTTATCTTAAATCATTATTCACCGAGACATTGGGTGTAACAAATTTAAGAGGACATTTATAACAAGTTTTAGAACATCGACTCTTCACATCACGGTCTATGACATTACCACTGCTACAACTAAAGCGAAACGAATTTTTGTGGATGATTGTCAAATGATTTTGAGATTATGGATCTCCAAAATCACTCTCAACTCAAGCTAAAATAAAGAGATATGTCACTTATGAGCGCGATATGACTCCTTTACGCTGGTATGTCAGGTCTGGGTAGGCTCTCCTTTCAAATTTTACTCTCACACATTCTAGATGGTTTCTCTCCGAAAGTTCATATGAAACTAATAGATAAATTATCTTCCTTTGGTAAATACCTTTTTAAAGTGCACTTTATTTATACTATCTTACCAACTTAATCTCACCGACGAATAAGAGTAATATTTAATGACCGTTAATATCACTTTTATTAGTGAAATTTTGGCTGTTAGGAGAGCTTTTAGGCTATTTGAAGGCTGTTTCTGCGAGCACTGAGGCGGTTTGTATCAACATTTACATTGATATTCCTTTTAGATTTTCCCTTGGCATTTTGTCGTGGAAATATTATGTAGTGTTATTCTTAGTTCGCCTCGTGCCGCTATACAAATTACTGACAACGTTCTGTCCCTGAAGGCTCCCCGGACGAGGAAGCGATAAACTTGTTCTAGCAGAATGCGGACACTGGTTCGCAGCAGCGTTATCACTATTTCAGTGCTGTTAGCGCCGCATGTTCTTCAATAACAGTTCTATTTAGGTGCGTATCCGAATACGAATATTTGGTGTCAAAATCCAAAATCTAAATGGGTAGCTGTGTTTCTCGTGCCCGATAAATGGCAATAGGCTTGGCACCTATAACATGGGACCTGACATAGTCGGCGAAACGTGGGTGCTAGTTCACCTCTGCCTACCCCTTCGAGGATATAGGCGTGATTTATGAATGTATGTAAAATCCGCAGTCACGGATACGGTTCTTTCTTCTCCCTCGGATATCGGGCACAACACTAATTTAGAGCTACGGTCAGTTAAGCATTGTGGCTTTAAAATTTTTTTTTATAGTTTTGGAAAGCATTGACTATCGACTTGATGTTGAAACATTATATTTTTTTTTAAATTGTGAATAAACGGGATTTATACCACGGATGACATCATCCGTCAGGCATCCGTGACCATGGCGCATGTAACTGTGCCGAAATATCGGAATCATAACAAAATCCAGGTACGTGGTATAAATCCCGTTTATTCATAATATAAAGATGAAAGTGACCACGTAAGCTTAAAACAATATATTATCAAAATTTCATTCGGCATCGCATAGGTTGGTTTATACTTATATTTTCTTTATCGTTAGTATAATATTTTCTGTTCACTAATACCTACGATAGACACATGACACAATCAGCATACTTAATGCTTTAAGTTTGTCAGCATAATACATAAACAGTTTGTAGAATTTGAAGCTATTAGGCTTAATTCATCTCACAAGTTAAATTAGTGGATGTCAAAATTCGGTGGCATTTAAAAGTTTAATACAAGAAACGCTTAATAAGATTTTTATTCGAATTTTTCATAAAATTATTAGAACCGACTTGATTAAGATTTATTGCTTTTAAGAAGACCGTTTTGTAATTTAAAAAGATGAGTGACATTTTTAAGAGGCAAATTGAGTCATCTTAGTATTTTTTTCCCACAATGGCGCTTGTTCAGTTTTAAATCTTAATTCATATTATATCCAAATAATTAGAACTTGGCTTTAGTGATATTTTAATTAGAAGTTACAAACGTTCAATCACAGTAATACTATCTATAATTACCGTGGTTTTACTGAAGAAGATTGATCGTGTTTTGTAAATCCAACTTTATTTATTGTATTTGTAACAGACCTCCTTGTCAACAGTTGACATTTCAGTTTTTGTCAACAGTTGACAAGGAGGTCTGTTACAAATACACTCAGCCAACACCACTCAGGAGGGGGAGTGGTGTAACAGACCTCCTTGTCAACCATTCCCATTTCAGATCTTCCATTAGCATTATTTACAGTTGCTTCTAATACAGCAATTGGCGCAGTACTTCAGCAATTTGAGAACAAAGCTTGGAAACCAATAGCTTTCTTTTCCAAAAAATTAAACAATGCACAAACTATGTACAGTACCTATGATCGTGAACTATTAAGTATTTATGAAGCAATCAAACATTTTAAACATTACGTTGAAGGAAGAGATTTTACAATTTATACCGATCATAAACCATTAATATTCGCATTCAAACAAAGAAACGACAAAGCATCCCCTCGTCAGTTACGCCATTTACAATTTATTTCGGAATTCACTACAAAATTTCAGCATATTAGTGGAAAAGATAACATCGTTGCAGACACATTGTCTAGAATAGAAGCAGTTGATTCAATAGAATATGATAAAATAGCAAAAGAACAAGAAAATGATCCAGAATTACAACACTTAAAAGAACACAGCTCATTGAAGCTTAAGGAATATACCTTACCTACAAAAGAGACTCTTTGGTGTGATATATCAACAAACAAAATTAGACCATATATACCATTTAAATTTAGAAAACAAGTCTTTGACCAAATTCATAATCTCAATCATCCCGGTATAAGAGCAACAATAAAACAGTTGACATCAAGATATATTTGGAAAAACATAAAGCAAGATACAAAAATATGGGCACGATCGTGTATACAATGTCAGAAAAATAAAACATACAAACATAATAAATTACAATATTCAGAATTCCCAGAACCAGACAACAGATTTGATACTATACATATTGATTTAATTGGACCATTTCCACCATCTGAAGGTAACAGATATTGTTTAACTTGCATCGACAGATTTACAAACTGGATGGAAGTTATCCCATTACCAGATATTTATGCTGAGACAGTATCTAAAGCTTTTTACAACAATTGGATCACAAGATTTGGTGTACCAAGCACAGTCATCACAGATAGAGGCACTCAATTCACGTCATCATTTTTCAAAAATCTTTCAAACATTTGTGGCATTAACTTAAAACATACTACAGCATATCATCCCCAAAGTAATGGAAAAGTCGAGCGTCTGCACAGAACACTGAAAGCCTCAATCAAAGCTCACAACCAGACCAAATGGAGCGAAACAATACCAACAGTATTATTAGGCATGCGCACGGCATTACGAGAGGATGCACAATACACAATATCGCAAATGGCATATGGAAAACTATCCGACTGCCCGGAGAATTTTTCCAAAGTTCAAAGACTGAAGTTAATGAAGACTTTTTCAAGAAATTGCAGACTGTCATGAGCGAGATAAGACCAATGCCTAACAAAAATAACAGAAGAAAAGTTACTTTCATACATAAAGACTTAGGAACATGTACACACGTTTTTATCAGAATAGACAGAGTTCGGAAACCGCTTGAACCTAGTTATGATGGGCCTTACGAAGTGTTATCTAAACATGAGAAATACTATACTGTGCTGATCAAAGGCAAGGAGGATAAAATCTCAATAGACCGTCTGAAGCCTGCCTTTCTTCTCTAGAAGACACCCGGAGGGGGAGTGGTGTAACAGACCTCCTTGTCAACAGTTGACATTTCAGTTTTGATAAGTATTTTAATGACATGTAACCAGAGATAGAAAATATACGTATTGAGTGGAAGTCGTAATATTTATTTAAAATATCAAAAATAATATTTTGTGGCCTCGCGCTACATATTCTTGGAAAGTTGATTTCAGCTACCCAAGAGCATCTAAGTGCAGCTCAATCAAGTCAACATAATGAGCTATCACTTAAAGTTTCAGTAAAGAAATTCTCTTTGATACAAACTTAGTAAAGATTATCTCAGTCTAGTGGTTATTTAATGTAAACTTAAATAAAGTGGATTCTCGCTGGTCAAAAGATTAATGAATGACAAACTGTGCCCGCGACTTCGTTCGCGTGGAATTCGGAAAAAAATAACATGGCGTATGCAGGTGGTTAAGGATTGTAAGTTTGCGGACTATTTTTAGAACCTTTACATATTTGGCCCGCACATGATTTTTATGGATGCTAGTTCACCTCTGTCTACACCCCTTCGGGGATGTAGGCGTGATTAATGTATGTATGATTTATGTGTAACTTAGCGCACGCAACAAAAGCTCTGAAAATAAATAATTTTTCCCGTTTTTGCAACATTTTTCAATGATACATACGATTTCACTTGAGTTGAGACGTATTTTTCGATAAATAATTATAAGTGATTTTTCAAAATTGAGCATTCTGTAATGGTTGCCTATCTAAAGTATTTCATTACATTTACATTTCACAAGGAGGCACTCATTACACTGTTAAGTGTGTTGTACCGTCACATGGTACCGTTCAAGGTTTCTAATTACAATTTTTATTCACATGAAGACGATAAATTATGATATCCTTATTTATGCTAGTTGCGGTGCCCAAATTCTATGGACATAAAGAGTATCGACATATTTGGAAACATTCTCACGATTCCCAACCTGGTTGGTCGATGTTTGGCCATAAGGTATCAGATAATACCGCTCAGATTCGACCTGTTGTATACGTAATTAGTGCGGGATAATCTTCTATTATTGGAGTGGGCGGTCGGTCAATAAACCTGTGTATATCATCTGCAGCAGGACAGCCGGGGGCGGCATGCCCGGACGAGGCGCGTCTTCAGTAATCGAATGTAAGGCTCCTAATTAAATTGATGCTTCTTCGCTGGCAGATAAGAAGCCATGCGTTGGTTCGTCGGTTATCTGTTGGCGGCAGGAAGCGCGAAGAGCTTTGTGAACGCCTTTCATTTCTTTTCCCACTCAAACTGTAATTGCTGGTAAATATCCATAAATTATTACAAAGAAAATAAGTGAGAAAAACCTCGAAAAGGATGCAACAATAATTATTTTTTTTTTTGTTCAAATAAAAATTTAATAGTAGATATTTAATTTCGATACAGAGCACATAATTTTCATCTACCTTCGGAATATCATACGTCTCTCCGGGCAGTGAATTGTTTATTAGTAGAAGATAATAGATATAATTATAAACTGCTGATTTGAAAGGTAAGAAAAAATTGGTTTAAATTTCAATCTTTCCAAGATTTTGCGTGTAATAAGTAAAGTTCTTTTTAGTTACAAAAAGCTTTTAATTACAATAATTAAGCTAAGATCATAAGTCATAACAAAAGTCTTAAGAAATATAAATATTCAGATATACAAGATTAACAACACAAAATCTACTACGTCAATCTAACTACGTCAAGAGCGCCACATATGATTTGTTTTCCACAGAACCAAGCGGTATACTTCCTATAGCTCGTAGAAAATTATGTAGAAATTGATAATGTTCTCTTCCGTAACACGTTCTATTTCTTTAAAAAGGTGAATATTTATATTCCATACTGCCCCTTTGGGGATGATTATATACAAAGACCCCGCTATGAACCATTTTCCACTAATCAAGTGTTTCCCTACAACAACGGTATATTTTATATAGGTACATTCGACACAACATTAAAACATAACAGTGACACTGAAAGCGCATTTCATATGAAGTACCCCAGAACGAGCTCCCTAAACTATTTTAATCTAACTTGCGATGCTTTTCGGCCCTTTGTAAAATTCACTGCCAGTCCTCCACTCTTGTCTTGTTTAACATTTCTTAATAAATACCTCCAAAATCGCCACTCACTAAAACCATTCTCAGCTCTCAAAGATAGAGTTCATTTTGGGTCGTCGTAGAAATCTGTTGGTATTTATTATAGACGGCCGGGGCAGAAGTTTGGAGGCTCCGTTATTGAATTTGTTACAGAAATAAGCGTTATTCCATTATTCTATGATCTTAAGACGCATTGGACAATCCGGGAACTTCGAGAGTTTGTCTAGTGGAATACCTAATTAAAATGAGCCAGTAAACTGCCCGGGATAATTTGGAAATAATTGTTGATTGATTTGTAAATTTCCGGAGATTGACAAGTTCGGTGGCGTAGTTAATCGGTTCGGTTTTGATTTTGTACACGAATCAAGTTTGCTTTTTCGTATGTACGATAACATACGATTCGTAGGTGTGATAACGAGTATTGCAAATAATTCGGTACAAATATTTAATTTTAATCAGAATAGGTCTTATATTGATATTACATTACATTTTATATACATACATAAATCACGCCTATATCCCCGAAGGGGTTATCCGCGTTTCGCCAATTATGTTAGGTGCCATGTAACAGGTGGCGAGCCTATTGCCATTTATCGGGCACAAAAGTCGCAGTAGGTACATTGCTATGTGCTATAAGAGGAACGCTGCTGCCCATTCCTCATCACTGATTTATCCTTAGTCGCTTTGTACGACACCCACGGGAGGGATTTGGGGTGGTGACAATTGTATTCTACTCTGCCGTCACCACACGGCTGTATGTGTGGTATAAGAGGAACGCTGCTGCCCATTCCTCATCACTGATTTATCCTTAGTACTACATAAATCACGCTTATATCCCCGAAGGGGTAGGTGGAGGTGAGCTAGCACCCACGTTTCGCCAATTATGTTAGGTCCCATGTAATAGGTTTGCGACTTTTGTGCCCGATAAATGGCAATTTATCGGGCACAAAAGTCGCAGTACATTGCTATTGCTAGGTGGTATATGCTAGGAGGAACGCTGCTGCCCATTCCTCATAATTGATTTATCCTTAGGCGCCTTGTACGACACCCACGGGAGAGATTTGGGGTGGTGACAATTGTATTCTACTCTGCCGTCACCACACGGCTGTACTGGCTTTAGTACTGACTTATTCTTATAATTATTATTATGAAAATGTGTGAACTGTAACCGATGTGAATGGTTTATGTATTTTTGTTGTAATATATAAGTTACAGTTAAAATTCTTAACCAGTCAATACCACCAATAAAAAAAAGGTTTAAATCATATAAGTCAAGTTTAATAAACGTTGAAATTATACAATTTACGGCGTCTGTATGTCAATAACTCCACTGGGGTCTAAAAGTCACCTTATAAAACTATTTTATTAGAATCATAGATTCCCAAAGTAATAAAACATTTACGAATAAGGAGGGCCACTTGAACGTTACGACCATCCTCTGCATCATGAAAACTTTGAGGATAAGTTTTGAGTGTTTTATCGCTGTAGTGTTAATAGTGATTTTATCTCAACTTAGAATAATAAGTCCTCTTTAAGACAAGCTAGAAACTTCTAGAAAGTTGTGGCGGAAAGTTAATTCTGGGAATATTCAGCGGAGGGACCGGGGTTGTTTCCGAAATTTTGTGTGGAAATTCTGTAGTGTAAATTGTAACTAGACAAAGTATACACAATAATTTGTCTAGTGAGATTTATAGAAATTGTAAGAATTAACAGTCCATTATTATTTTTATTTAAATTTGTACTGTATTTTCTTAATGCTTTTTGGTCTACCATGTAGCCAGCTTTGACATACCTAAGGGGTGTCGTAAAAGTCGACTAAGGGTGATTGCCCGGTGTATACCAATTCAATCACCTTGGGGAATCCGAATAGTAGAGGCCGTAACGCCAATGCCGTGTGGTGCCGGCAGAGTAGAATACAATTGTCACCACTCCAAATCTCTCCCGTGGGTGTTGTACAAGGCGACTAAGGATTAATCAGCAATGAGGAATGGGCAGCAGCGTTCCTCTTATACCACCTAGCAATAGTTCTGCGACTTTTGTGCCCGATGAATGGCAATAGGCTCGCCACCTATTACATGGGACCTAATATAATTGGCGAAACGTGGGTGCTAGTTCACCTCTGCCTACCCCTTCAGGGATGTAGGCGTGATTTATGTATGTATGTATGTAACGCCATTAACAGCATACCCAAACAGGAGTCCTAGCTTTCGCTGACCGTAACATAATCTAATACCTGAAAAGTATTTGATTGTATAGTTTAAGATACTATGGAACATTCTCAGTTGTTAAAAACTGTTACTAATTGCTAAATATCGGTCTCTCAACATGGTCCTTTCCCTAATTTCATTATATTTATTCAGCACTAGCACCTTCCCGGTGTCATAGATGACATTAACTAAAAGGGTACTATGAAAGATAGAGGACACTGCTCTGAATCCAGATAGCCTGGGAACACGGCAGGTAGATAAAACATTTTTCCTTTGTTCCTAGGTTATTATTTAGGCTACATAATTTCAATATATCTTCAGCAATGTGAAGAAGGAGGCGTGAATTTTTTCGTGTGTTTTATCTGCAGATAGTGTAAAGTGCTTTGTTTTTTCCACAAGCGGCACGGTACCCGAAACAAACATGACTTAATGATCTGTACATTGATACTAGGACATTAGCGCATATAAGAAGCTCCACCCTAATGTAGTCGAACGCGTAAATCAGCCCGAACTGTTCGGGAAACTCCGCGTCATCGGGAAAAAATATGAAGAAAGTATCTTGCGAAATGTGGATAATATTAAAATGTGGAGGCGCGGTGGGTGGCAATATGTAAATCCTATCACGCGGTGAGGTCGGACCAGTGCCCCGAGCACGGACTTTTCGAAGACTCGTATCGTTATCGTATCTCACAAAGCACTCAATGAGTGAACGGTTATAATAATTATTTTCTTAATTGACAGCCATAGTTTCGATTTTTTTTATTTACTTTACATGACAAAACATTCGCATTCCTCTAATAATATAAATAATATAATACAGCCACCCTTCTTTAGTTTCGATGCCAAAAGTTAAAAAACAAAAGACACTTGGGAAGTATTCATAAACGTAACAAATATTTATTATTATCAAGAAATATTTAGTTATTTTCATCAGCTACTAAAGTCAATTTTATATTAATTAAAATAATTCAATAGATATTAACAATTTGTTTATTATGTTAATATTAACTTAGGGCCGGTTTTTTGATCCATAGTTAATTGTTAAAAACTGTTACTAATTGCTAAATATCAGTCTGATATGTAACCATTAGTAACAATTTTAGTTACTAATGGATAAATATCAGTCTGATATTGTTACTAATTGTTAAGTAAATTTTTTTAACAATTAGTTAACAGCATCTATGCATCAAAAAACCGGCCCTTGATATTACTCAACCAATTGTTAAAAACTGTTACTAATTGCTAAATATCAGTCTGATATGTAACCATTAGTAACAATTTTAGTTACTAATGGATAAATATCAGTCTGATATTGTTACTAATTGTTAAGTAAATTTTTTTAACAATTAGTTAACAGTTAACTATGCATCAAAAAACCGGCCCTTGATATTACTACCTAAGAAATAGTAATAGTTGTCGATTTAAAATTTTATTTTGTGTTGGTTTTACAGTGCCATCTCGATACGATCTCGATACGAACGTTCGTGCTCGGGGCACGATCCAGAGTTTGAAGAATAATGTGGGTAGTTAAGTATTATCGAAGTGCGACTGTGAAGTGTGCACTCAACTCTGAGATTGCGTTTGAGCGGCGCGGGCCCGCGGCGCGCACAGATATCCTCATTTATATTCCTTGATACGGCTCGCCTAAAGGCGTTTTTGTTTTTAATATTGCAAATTATGCTATGTTTCTGTGGCTTGGTGACGTCGAGAGCGCCTCCCCGTCGATGACTAGGGGCGAAGTCTAATAACTGCTTTGTCGTCAAATCAGTATCTAAAAGCTGTGAAGAGAGACATTGTTCTTAGTTGCACTGAAGACTGTTTGAGACAGACAGAGACTTTCTCTTACTCAATGTCATGTCTCATGCTATGTTCTGCAGTACAAGGGTACCGTTGAGGAGGAGTTCGATAACAAACACTGTGTCGAGATATTTATATATATGAGTATATCAGGGGAAGTTTAAAAGTAGCGCCAGTGACAAAGAGACTGTGGAGTAAGAGACTTGGATGATTTGGTAATGTTATGCGAAGAGATGAAAGCTATGTTGGCAGAAGAATGTTAGAGATTAATGTGGAAGGATGTAGAAGGAGAGGAAGACCAAAGAAGATATGGATGGATTGTGTAAAGGAAGATATAATAGCGAGAGGAGTGGATGAGAAATTTGTGAAGGATAGAAAGGAGTGGAAGACATGTTGTGCCGACCCCGCCTAGAGTGGGATAAGGGCAGGAAGAAGAAAGTATTATAATATGAAATACTGAGAAATTTGACAGCTTACAGACTGACTGTACATTTAGCAACGGCAGCATTGAAGCGATGGCATAGGGCGGTTGTTAACATAAAATATTTAATTGCTGAAATATATTGTTAAGACAACAATCCGTAATTGTGCTTGGATCTTTAATTAAATTTCCCTTTTAATTAAAGTCTATTATACCATTATCTGTGCCTTCCAAGAATAATGCTTACAAAGAACAATATGTACAGTCAACGCCACGTTAAATTCACTTGAGAATATTGTGTTTGTGCGATTGTATCGTGCTTTTGAATCTAATTTAAGCTGTCAAGATTTCTTTATCTTCATTCAAATAGCCAGAACTTTAGTTATTATTTTTGTCAAACAAATTAATATTCAGGCTTAATTGTAAAGTACCATAAGAACGTTTGTTCTACGACTTTTGATAAATCTTCATAAATTACTTTCATACAAAAAGAAATATTAATTTAATACACCGCTGAAATGTTTAAAACTCTACAATACTCTACAATGTAGATTCGAATAATGTAGACTCTACATTATTTGATAGCACAGAATCGGCCTTTCATTTATGAATTAAACATGGATTTACTTTCGAGATAGTGCAATAAAACAAAAAAAAAAAACTAGAAAAATCATTTTTTCATCCCACCATCTCGGAAAAAGCGTTTTTACTCTTCGATATCTGAGTGCAAAAGCCGTTTTTATCGTCTAGAGGATAAATATTTTGAGAAATTTGAATTTAGAACATCGTGTGCAATGAGTTTGTGAATTCAAAACATCATTATACCTATTTATTTCTACCTCCATGGTGCCGAAATTATCATGCAACCTAATTTAATTTCTTAAAAACTCAGACTCGGAACCTTCTTGGTGTACTTTTTTGTAATTTGCTTTGCGCGCGCCATTTTCTTTTCACGTCATTAATTTGTTAAAACCTTGGAGTTCCGTGACGGTCAATCAGCTTGGCGTCAATCTTGCTTTAAACATTTTGATCGTCTACAATGCTTGCTTGATGCTTGAGTCAAGCATTTAAAAGCTTTTTAGGTTTGTTTGATTTGTTTACGCTAGCAACGGAACAAAAACATACAGAAAATCAACGTGCTTTACTCAAGCTGTTTGACCGTCTCGGAACTCTATTAGGGACGGTAATTTTTATTAGGTACTTACAGGTGTGTCTGGATTAATTTCGCGGGTGTGGCTGGGTGGATGGGTGGGTGGGTGTTGGAGGTGTGCCTGGGTGAATGGGTGTTTTGTGGGCGTGTCTAGATGAATGGGTGTTTTGTGGGTGTGTCTGGGTGAATGGGTGTTTTGTGGGTGTGTCTGAATGGATGGGTGAGTATTGTGGGTGTGACTGGGTGGAAGTTGTAGGTGTCTGAATGAATGTTGTGGGTGTGTCTGGGTGATTCGATATTTTGTGGGTGTTTCTAGGTGAAAGGGTTTTTTGTGGGTGTTTCTGTGTGAATGGGTGTTTTGTGGGTGTTTCTGGGTGAATGGGTGTTTTGTGGATGTTTCTGGGTAAATGGGTGTTTTGTGGGTGTTTCTGGGTGAATGGGTGTTTTGTGGGTGTTTCTGGGTGAATGGGTGTTTTGTGGGTGTTTCTGGGTGAATGGGTGTTTTTGGGTGTGTCTGAGTGGATGGGTGTGTATTGCGGGTGTGAATGTTGTGCGTGTTTCTGGGTGGGTGTTGAGTGTGTTTGGGTTAATGGGAGGGTGTTGTGGAAGTTTCTGGGTGAAAACAGAAACTGTTGAGATTGTATTTTTTTTTTGTATTTTGCAATTTTCTCGTTGGGGGGGATGAAAAGTTACGTGTTGCACTCGAGTGCAAAGATTTTTCAGCTTGTGCTCTTTTGTTCCCTCGCTATCGCTCAGAATTCTAATTTTTGAATTACTCGCTACGCTCGTGATTCAATTTTAGAATCCTTCGCTAGCTCGGTCATCAAAATTGAGCACGCGGTTAAAAAACAACTTTGCACATACAACAAATAATTGTAAATCAAACGAACTTACCTTAAGTGAAGTTCGATTATAATTATATGAGCAGCTTCATTCGACGCGATTTAAGCTTACATGTTGTAGTGGCGCCCCCAAGCGTCACCCTTGCACGGATTTTTAAAGATATTTTTATTTTTTACTATGGCAATATTAAAAAAGATAAATAAACGTTACTACTCGACCAGTCCGGCCGTTACGCTTCCTCATTATAGTTTATAGCCCGAACCTACCTACTATTCTGTAATTTTGTATTTTATATTTGGGTTGGGATGGACATCTTTACAGATGTTGGGAGGGATCTTATAAATCGCGTCGAATGAAGCTGCTCATATAATTATAATCGAACTTCACTTAAGGTAAGTTCGTTTGATTTACAATTATATTTCGCAGCTTCATTCTTAGCGATTTAAGCTTACATGTTGTAGGATGTTTAGAGAAACGAATATAAAATACAACAGTATAGGTACCATTGGTAACCATTTAGTTAATAAAATGTTATCTCATGGCATTAATTCAAGAACACTAAGCTGATTTTTAGTATTCTAATTAAATTAATAAATAACCTTAAATTATATGGAGTGGTTCGATAACAAAGATCGAGTAAAATCACTATCAAAAATCTTTAATAGAGAGCTATTATAGAACGGAAAAAATATTGTTAGACCATCTAAAAACGATTTGATCTATCTTACTTAGACTAGCACTTATAAAAATAAATAGTGTTTTTATTTATTTTGTATGTTTAATCTTTACACAAATTATTGCGTCTATATTAGTTGATCCTTTTGGTAAATCTTACTATTTACCGACATGAGTTGGTTAAGTTAGGTTGGTACATGAACCAATGAATAGCACGAGCCGAGCGAGCGAAGCGAGCGTGCCGCGGCAGCGGCCGGCGAGTGCGATTAAGTTATGCTTTTATAGAAAAGTTACCATTTAATAGTTATTTTAACATTTCAGCAGGGACTTCAAATATATTCCCTAGAAGTTAAAGTATCGATCAATTTTATTTATTGTATGCCTCAAGAAAAAAAGAATCAATCATTAAAATAGATAACTATTTAGATTTTTTATTTTGTTATTATTATATCTTTGCTGTTCTTAGCAATTTAATCTAAGCTATTTAATAATTAAAACGATTATTTAAGTACCTACATGCCTTAGAATCTTGTGAATGATTCAGAGTTACTGCTGCAACCTGCAGCCTTCCGTATTACATCGATGCTAACCCCAATTTTATTGGCTGTCGTCATGAACCGCGTGACGGGTGCTTTGAGCGCCAAATGTAGATGTATCAACAAATTTTACGAAATTGTTTTTTAAAAGTAATAAATAATTGAACTTCTGAACCACGCGGAAAAAATGTTCCATTCAAATAATCTATGATACCCGTGGCGTGGGAACTACTAAGTACTACTTTATATTTGAGAATTTTGATAACGGGTTGATATTAATTTGGTCTTTACGTATAATATAACTATTCTGGTATAATATAACTATTTATATATTAAGGTTCTGTAAATTACTTTTAGTTTTATTAATGTATATAACCTATATATGTGTTTTGGACCCGATGTGCGGTGGCGAAATCTACACAGGTTGCTGTCTTTTTGGTTTCTATATTGAGATCTTTATTTGGCCACTGGTTTGAAATGTAAGACAATATTAGGTTGGGTGCCAGCTGATATTGTATTTGGTCTCAATCTATAAACTCCTTTCATATATAATATTTTAATTCCTTTTATCTATATATATTTTTTTTTTTTTTTTTCAAATCCTTAATCATTATAATGTCTTATTAAATAATAAGGTAAGTGCCGATTTGTAGGAGTTTGAGGTACCGTACTTAGCCCCTGTGACAAACATTTCTGTGAAAAATTCGATAAATCTTGATACAGAGCCTGTGTGGTACTAGTTATAATTATCCTTACAAAATGTTACCCAACATTTCAACCTGCTTGTTGTATTATTTAGGTTCTTTTTTTTTTTTTTTTACACTCACACCTAGCATCTAGCCCAAAGTAAGCCTAAGCACTTGTGTTATGAAGACTAGATGACGGACATATTTTTAATATAATTATGTATATATGTTGAAAATATACTTCATAAACATATACACAACCATGACTCGAAAACAAACATTTGTGGTCATCACAAAGTTTGCCCCTACCAGGATTCGAACCCGGAACCTCTTGGCCAATACCCAGCAATCTGAGCCATCGACCAAGGCGGCCGTCTTGGTCTTTAGGTCTAAAGACTAAGAAACACAACTTAACCTGATACAGCGAGAAGAATCTAATAATTTAAATAATGAAAACCGTTAGCTAGTAGGGAACACTACAACCCCTTCAGGTTTATAAATCACAATCTTTAATTTTTTTTTTTTTTAATGAATTAGTATGTAAAGCGCGAACGCGTAAAAATAAATATCACTAGAAATATATATCAGTAAAAACATCAGTATTCCATGCATTGGGGTCACTCTGTCAAGTACGTAAATAGCGCATTTTGCATTTGACCGACCGACTTGCAAAAAGATCTACGTATATTAAAATTGCCAAGCTAGCTTATTATTTCATTAAAGGCGTAATCACTAAGCTTCCATTCGGTGTCCGAAAATTTCATACACGATAAAGCATTCGCCTTATAGTTGTCTTGGTATTTATATAAGATAAAGTAACTATTCCATTAATGTCTTCACCCGGCACCGCTACCATATCTCCCTAGACACTTAATTTAAGTGGGGGTATTATTGAATGGTCAAGCAGTGGTCTGATTCTAGCTGTGATTATGTAATTATATATTTATGGTGTATAGCCAAGAATACTGTATTGCTAGTTAAAGTAATATAAGTAGTCTAATTAAACTTGTAAAATAGTGTAAATTCATTAACTGTTACTAATAAAATGTTGTAAATTGGCTAAAGAAATTTGTGGTTAGAGTAGAGAATATTCGAAAAACCATAGTTTTGATGCAGGAATCGAACCCGCGTTCTCAGCATTCCGGGCAGATGCCTTTATACTCGGTCAACCAAGCCGTTTGTTGTAAATAGTGTTTAATTTTATTTCTCTTTTCTATAACGTTAGTTCTGATATCATCTTTGTTGAATTAAAAAATAATACCCAGAAATGTATCATCCTTACTAGGCAAAAGATAGCTTTTTTCTTCCTTGTTTAGGATAAATCCTACAAATCGCAAGTTTAGCGATAATCTTGAGGTTATTTTGGCATGCATGATAATTTTGGCCAAAACAGATGATGTCATCGAATCAATATAAATTATATACATATAGTATGTTTTTTGTTCTAGGGCATTCCCTGACAGGTATAAACAACTTTCCAAAAAACATACATACATACATATATAAATCCCGCCTACATCCCCGAAGGGGCAGGCAGAGGTGAACTAGCACCCACGTCTAAAAAACATACGACGATATAAACCGAAGGGTAGAAATTAAAATCGTAAATGCAGTCACAATATTAAAATGGAGGTATTTTCAACAACTTTGTAAAAACTTACGGCGCCGCCGTACACAAACCGAAGTGTAGACATAACAATTTATAAATGCAACCACAATATTTAAAGCAAAGGTGGATCGATCAGACTCTTTTATGTTTACTAAAAAATAAACATCTTTTAACTCAATTGATTTATGCCATTAAACAGTCTTGACTTATAAATTTTGAAGCAGCAAAATCCTTTGAATAGCAATTTCGTATTATGTATGGTCGCTATGTGTTTTTAGATAATATGTGCCTAGGAAATCATTCTTGTTCACTCGTGACAGAAGTAGCGTAATCGACCAACACAATAAGTTAAGTACCTCTTATAACGGCGCCTGCGGAGGCGGCTGCGGGTAGGCCTGCGGCGGCGGCGGTACCGGCTGGTGCTGATATATCGCGCCCGCGCAGGTGTGCCCACTGCTCTCGCGGGCCTGGTGCTGGTCGCCCCGTATCCGGCTTCTCTTGATATAGGGTCTTGAAGTTCCCCGGTTTTTTTATATAAATAACTGACAAAGCTGCTTTGTCTTCGGTGTTCAATATAGAAGGAATAAAAAGAAAAAATCGCAATTTGATGGAATCAGATTTATTAATATGTTTTCCTTACCTTAAATATTTATAACTTAAATACTTGAAGAAAAAACCTTTTGAGTCTTGCTCAGGAATCTTGAAAAGGGATCTCCTTTTTTAAGACCTTGTGCGACCTTGCAGCTATATCCTGCTGAACGGAAGCAGCTCAACTTGTCTCCGGATCGGGTGTGTCGCCGAGGATCTGAAGGGTCTCATCCTTGTGAGAACTTCTACGGACTCGGAAGTTGCCTCGAGCCGCGACGGAGGCGTCGGCAGTGGCGGCCGATGGTCCCTTGAGCGTGTACACATCATGAGATGTACTTACATGCGTCAACCTCGCTTGGCAAGGGTCTGTGCGCTGAGCTCCGGCATGGAGCTATAAGAACATTGGTTCTTGAGAATATGTTAATAAGGATATATAGCCTTGGTATATGTAGGTATTCACATCTTATTTTAATAAGAACGACAAGAGCCCTGATTATTGGCAATTGCGCATTCTATATGTATGCGACGGATACAACCCCGATTTTAGTTGTTCGCATCACGAAATATCCTTGGCATAAGTAGCACATCTTTTAATAAGAAAGACAAGAGCCCTGATTATTGGCAATTGCGCATTCTGTATGTATGTGACAGATACAACCCCGATTTTAGTTGTTCGCATCACGAAATATCCTTGGCATAAGTAGCACATCTTTTAATAAGAAAGACAAGAGCCCTGATTATTGGCAATTGCGCATTCTGTATGTTTGTGACAGATACAACCCCGATTTTAGTTGTTCGCATCACTAAATATATTATTATGCTCTTTAATTCCTCTTCAGACGAATAAGCTTCTAGTTTTCGTATCTTCTTTCTTCGTTATTTTCTATAGTTCCCCATGTTGAAAGCCGTTATTTTTTTTTTAATTATTCGTAGGTAGGTGAGCTCCGTTGACGTGCGAAGGGTTCGGCACGGAAACACGTAATGAGGAAGCGTAACGGCCGGACTGGTCGAGTAGTAACGTTTATTTATCTTTTTTAATATTGCCATAGTAAAAAATAAAAATATCTTTAAAAATCCGTGCAAGGGTGACGCTTGGGGGCGCCACTACAACATGTAAGCGTAAATCGCTAAGAATGAAGCTGCGAAATATAACTATTATTCAACGTAGTTATGCTAAAACTCGTAAAAAAAACGTCGATGTTTATGATTTTAACTATCCAGCCCTGCTGGTTGTTGGTGTGTTACAAATAACATACATACATACATAAATCACGCCCATATCCCCGAAGTGGTAGGCAGAGGTGAATTCTCATCCGCGTTTCGCCAATTCTGTTAAGTCCCATGTAATAGGTGGCGAGGCTATTGCCATTTATCGGGCACAAAAGTCGCAGTACATTGTCAGGACGGTAGTATAAGAGGAACGCTGCTGCCCATTCCTCATCACTGAATTATCCTTAGTCGCCTTGTACGACACCCACTGGGGAGATTTGGGGTGGTGACAATTGTATTCTACTCTGCCGTCACCACACGGCTAACAAATTTTACAAATAAACTAGTATAAATTGTAGGTTAGTGTTTTTTATACACGTTTGAAAAAGTTTGTTCCGATAATCATAATTATTCATTAAATTTATCTCCCCGCATAGTTTCCAGATATTTAATTTTGTAATTACAAATTCCCAGACGGTTAGTTCTTAAACATATAAAGTGGGTACGTTTTATTGTTCCCGCTAAGCGTTCTAAGTTGCACTAAGTGAAGCCACAGGCGCCTGTGAGCGGAATTATGGTTCGGGAATTCGCTTAGTTTCAGCAATATTGTTCAAATACGTATTTTAAGTGAATTCCAGCATTCTTTGTCTTAAATAACAAAATAAAAATATAAATATTATTAGATCTGTAAATAAATAAAACTGGTCTTCAAATTGCATAATTCTTGTATTTTCTCAAAATCAAACTAAACATCTATTTTGCACACACATCGAAACAAAAACCTAATGAAAGAATAGTGACAACATATTTTTTAAAACAACCTTTCACCTTACAATAAAGATAAACACGATAAAGGAGGTTGGTAATATAAATGTACCATACTCAACACGCCTCCTTACATTTATATTACAATACAATACAATACAACATAATAGTATCTTACCTAAATCTAACAATTGATACTACTAACACATTCAATAACAATTTCCTCAACTGTCTTATTCTGAAACATTTAACAATTCTCTAAACTTAACAAATTTTATATTTCCTAAAGCTTTTGTACATATATCAGCAATATTATTTTCTGATTCTATCTTTACTACTTCAATAGTTCCTTGTTTAACATGTTCATGTATATAATGGTAATGAACTTCAATATGCTTTGAATTTTTTGTAAAATTTCCATATTTAGAGATAGCTACTGCCCCTGAGTTATCTTCAAAAAACTTAACTGGTTTACAAACTTCCGTAAAACATTCATTAACTAAACAAATAAGAAAATTAATCTCTGTTACAGCTTCTGATAGGGCAACATATTCGGCGAACGTAGAAGACTTAGTTACACTATTCTGTTTCTTTGACTTCCAGTACATGGCATTTCCAAAAAATCTAATAATAAAGCCTGTGGTTGACTTCCTATCTATACTATCGCCTGCCCAATCAGCATCGACAAAACAATCTAAAATATCAGCATTATCATTCTTAGTATATTTTAATTTAAGATCTCTCGTTAAGTACAAATATTTTAAAACTCGCAAAGCATATTTAAAATGTGTCTGATCATAACAATTTTGGAACCTGCTTAAGTAATTTACACTAAAGGATATATCTGGTCTAGTACCAGAACTAATATACAAAAGAGCGCCTATCAAATTTCGAAACTTTATATTTTCATTCACATTATCAGATTGTTCCAATTTTAAATTTATTTCCATTGGGGTTTTAAACAATTTAGCATCTTCAATATTATAGCGTTTAGCTAAAGACTCTATATAAGTTTTCTGACTCAAAGTTAAAATATTGTTTTGTTCATAATCATATTCAATATTAATACCAATGTAATTGTTAACTTTGCCCATGTCTTTCATTCTAAATCTTTCAGACAATTTGCTTTTGATCTCAGTGATAACTTGTTTATCTTGACAACAAATTAACAAATCATCAACATATAGTAATAGGTAAACAGTCACAACATTATCTTTTTTAACATATAAACAATAATCATATTTACTTCTTTGAAAACCAAGTGTTGACAAGAAATTATTAAAGCATTCATACCATGCTCTGGGACTTTCTTTTAAGCCATATAATGCCTTAACTAATTTATAAACTCTATCAGTGCTATCGTGATAACCAAGTGGCTGTTTAACATAAACCTCCGATAAAACTGTTCCATTTAAAAAAGCCGTTTCGACATCCATTTGATGAATATCTAGAGAATTCTGACAACAATAAGACAATAGCAATTTAAGTGTTGGCATTTTAGCTACTGGAGAGTAAGTGTCATCAATACAGTCGATTTGTTGAAAGCCTCTTACAACTAACCTGGCTTTGTACTCACTTTCACTCTTCCTTTTGTATACCCACTTTACATCAATTATCTTTTTGTCTTTTCCGGGTTTGTTCATAAGTATCCAAGTATTATTTTTAACAAGACTGTTCATTTCGCGATCCATTGCTTCTTTCCAATGCACAGACTCTTTACAAGTTATCGCCTCCTGAAAATTTTCGGGAGCCGACGCATCACAAAAATTACAATATATGCTATAGTAACCAAATTCTTCGTCAAAACGAACTGGAGGTTTAACTTGTCTTCTTGACTTTCTTCCTTCAATTTCTTCTTCGTCATTATTTATATCATCTTCAATACTTAATTCATATTTCTTATCTTTTCCTGGCCTTTCTCTAATATTTCTATGTCCTTTATTTGTATTAGTGTCATTTTGTTTTTCTTTTATTGTGTCACCAAGCTTATTTTCGTCAATAACCTCTTCTCTATTTAAATAATTTTCTTGATTACTTCTTTCTGAACTTACAACATCATTATTATTTTCTGTATTTCTAAATCTGATTACTTCATTTTCTGGATCTATGAATATAACATTGCGACTTGTTATTATTTTATTGTTTTCTATCAAAATCTTGTATCCGGTATCCGTGTATCCAACTAAAATCCCCTTTACTCCCTTTGGATTTAATTTCGAGGTTCGAATTTCTTCAGGGACTCTAACAAAACATTTGCTTCCATACAATTTCAAATTTTTGATATTCGGTTTCGTGCCGTAAAATATTTCATAAGGACTTTTCTTTTCTGCTGTATTTGTAAGTATTCTGTTTCCAAGATATGCTGCTGTTTGTACACATTCTGTCCAGTAACATTTATCAATATTTGCTTCGCTTCGTAAACATCTTCCATTATCGTTCTATTAAACCTTTCTGCTACTCCATTTAGTTCATGTGTGTATGCCGGACCTGGTTTTAAATATATACCCTTTTGTTTCGTAAAATCATAAAAATCTCTATTTAAATACTCACGTCCATTATCACATCTTATTTCTTTAACTCTTTTTCCGGTTTGATTTTCCATTGTGTTCACATAAGTTCTAAAACAATCAAATACGTCGCTTTTATTTTTAATCACACATACTACAGCATGTCTACTGTAATCATCTATGAACGACACAAAATATCTGTGACCACCGATACTTACTGGGTTTATGGGGCCATTAACGTCTGTGTGGACTATCTGTAACACTTCTGTTGCTCTGCGTCTATTATTTTCAAAAGGCAAGTTTGTCATTTTATTTTGTAGGCAAATCTCACACTGTACAAAATTTTTATCCAGTTGCCCTGGTAACCCATCTAGTATACATAACTTAGACATTTCCCTAAGCTTTGAAAAGTTAATATGACCCAGAATTCGGTGCCATTTTTCCTTGGTCGTCATAAAATTTTCATTTGCGTATATATTGATATTTCTGTCATTTACTACCGTACCTTCTAATTGATATAATTTATATATTTGTTGATGTATCTGTAGTTTACTCAATGTCTCCTTGCTTGTAGTGGACTTCGATGGAAATAACCATACAAATTTGGTAAATGCATCTATAACAGTCAAAATATAATTATATTGCTTCCTTGTCTCCGTGAATGGTCCAATATGATCCAAATGCAATGTGTCAAATGGTACACTTTCTTTCTCAATTGGACTTAAAAATCCTTCCTGCTTGCCTTCTTTTCGAGTAGCTAATAAGCATGGTATACAGGTGACTAAGAATTCATCTAATTTTCTATCTATTTCTTTTATGTAATAATCCTTGTGCAATGCTTCTTTCATTTTTCTTTTACCAAAATGACCATTACTATGTACTTTATTAAATATTTCTTTTTCTAAACATCTTGGTATCACTAATTGTTTTCCTTCGCCCTTATACAGTACTCCATTCTCAAGCCAATAATCACTATATGCTTTATCCTTCAATATCTCCTTAATAGCTTTTATTC